>JBCAUG010209956.1:0-19199 GCA_038406175.1 Haplosyllis leylae | reverse complement strand
TGTTTGATTTCACCATCACAAAAAATGATAAAATATTACCCACTAGACCTATTGGTATTAAAACAGGAAACCAAAAGATGTTGATAAAGTTCACAAATTCAAATGTGATGTAGCTTTCAACTTCTTCCATGAAAGTATCCTTTGTCGTAGTCTCTGAATCTTCCCATCCAGCAGTAGAAATGTTGACTATTGAAGCAGTATCATTTACTCTGACGGATTCCATGGTGACAAAATTCCCTGCGATTATTCGTCACTAACCTTTCGGTTTGCTCCTTCTATTTGAACCTGTATTTTAATTTTCAGTAATAAACATTAAAGGAAGAGCTAATCTAATCTTTAAAAGAAACATTTTATAAGCAAAAATGGAAGTCGTTTACTAAACGGTGAAAAACGGCCCAGAATGCATTTGCAAGCTCCCAAAACTGTTGCAAGCTGTCGCCTACGTGTAGACTGAGGTCGTGAGGCTCACAAGGATCCACAGTATCCAGGCAAAGGCACAGCCAATGTGTCTTTTCCCCTTCTGCAGGTTAATCATTTCCTCACGAACTGTGGACATTCAAAATTCTTGTTGTTAATGAAATGGCTGCCAACTGAAAACACACTATATATAATCGAGTTCTTTTTAATTTCAAGTTGTTAAATTCATCTGATTTAGTTCACAAATCATGATCAAGTTAATTACCAAAATGTGTCATGTTTCTACTGCTCCAACAATAATGTTACAAAAGGGAACTTCTCCAATATCATATAACTTCATCGTAATGCTGTGCTGATGATAGTTGAATTCATCTGAATTATACACTGATATATCTTACATATTCAAAATAGAAAAATCTCTTATGTGAACCAATATTCATGTTGTGCTGCGGAAGATTTTGCAGTATTTTTATTTACTTGAATTTGATTTGAATGGCAATTGATCTGGCTAAAACTTACCTGTCGTTTGACTTTCCAAAAATTAAACTATTCGTTAGTCTTTGAAAAAAGGAAATATCTTTTTGATAGTGATTGACTAAACTGAAGGCATAGCAAGTATAGCCAATGACAAAACATTTTAAAAGAATGACAAAAGTGATGCCAACAAAAGGTTATGTAATTTTATTGCGAAACAATTATTAGTGTCTCTAAATTAACTGAATTTTCATGTGCTATTTTTTTTAGATATTCATTACAACATAAGAGAAGGACTTACGGTATGCAATGGAACTGATGAAGCTTATTTCAGCGATACCCATATTCACCATGTTGTGTTCAGAAACAATCTCTATTCGAACCCATGATGTCACCACTATTGGGGTGATGTCATACACCTCCCACAGGTATCCGTCAGCACTTTTTGGTGGCAAGACTATGTTCTAAACAAAACAGATGCAATTACATTTTCCAAAAATACAAATTAGTAATAGTCAATTCAAGGTATATTAATGCACTGATGCTGGTTCAAAAGGCCAGTTTTGGATCGAGAATGTCTAAATCAGTTTCATACAGTTAACGTTTATACCACAACAGATATAACAAACAAAAACAAAATCTTCAAAGTTATTTTTACCATCTGCTTTTCTCCTTCAAAGGTCAGGAAAAGTTCCTTGATAACCGAATTGGAATACCATCTTGGAAGAATTTCGATTCCCTTCAATGAATACTCCTGTTTCAAAATTTTAAAATGTTCATTTAGAGATAAATTATTGAATTCTTTCAGGGCTTGGGAAAGAAAATTGTACCCCCTCCATCCTGACCCCACCCCCACAAAGTGACCACCATAACAATGCCTCAATCGTCCACTTAACTCACGTCATTGAAGTGAAGTCGAATCCAGTCCCCGATTCCCGAGCCACTCACCGCCCATTCATTCACAGATCGTTTGCCTGACCCATCAAAAGCTTTCTCACATTCATGACCAGCTACCTGTCTTGAAGCCTCACAACCCGTAACCATCGCAGGGAATTCACCTGCAGAAATAGAAATAGTAGTACAAAGAAAAATAATGTCTCCTAGTCCTTATTTATTCATTATCATTTTGAAATTATGATGACTAAGAATCTGAGTGATAGTCAGGGGTATATTCTAAGTCCTTTCATATCCTTTCTCTTATTTTCATAAAACATGTCAACAAAAATTCTGATGACATTGATCAGTAAATTCACTTGAACTCTACCATTCAAAGGAAATATAAATCCCTTTCGCTTCTGAATTACAAACCTGCTTCTGATGTTGTATCATAGAAAAAACGATAGTTGTCCCCTCCTCCTCCATTTTCCGCTCCGCCACATAAGACATCATTCACCCTGGAACTTGAATTCAAATCATCTTCACACAAACAAGTATCTTCTTTTGTTTCTGCGTATCGAATGCCCTGTATAATATATAGAGGAGTTTTCCCTCAATACACAGAGTTGGCAATTGTTGGCGTACTCTTTGCTAGAGAATAGCAACTGTTTGTACAAAATCCATTTCATGAGATAGAATATCGGGTTTTAATGGTACTCAGGTGAATTGATGAATTTCTTTTTTACATTAATGGAGTGAATAATTGTGTGACAACACTTGGAAACACTGATCATTTTCAAATGCCTTTAGATTATATGTAAAGACCTGCACTAGGGTTTTTCGTTTTCAACACAAATGTGAAATTTCTGTACAAAATTGACATCGAGGGTTTTAAAAAGTTTCAACAAAAATAGAGCATGACTTTATAAGGGTCTGAAAATCTGAGACTGCCATGGACTGACAGATTGGCTGAGTGGGTAAGGCAGTTAGGAATCCAAGTGATGGCTGCTGTTGAGAGTTCAAATCCCACTGGAGGCAATTTTACTTTTGTTGAAACTTTTTGTTGTATATTCATACTGTGGTCATTCTAAACTTTTTGGGAAAAAATTGGAATCAATGAAGCATGACTATATAAGGATTTAAAAGGCTGAGACTTCCAGCAAATAGGGGAATTAGCTCAGACAGTAGCATGCAGGGCAGTTAAGTCAGAAACCCTGGGTTCTGTTTGCAGTGGGGGTAACATTTTGCTACTGGATTTTCTTGTTTGCTCCTGATTCCGTAGAAACTTCAAAACTCATCTACTCAGATAAGTTACTTCTTTTTTATCCTTTTTTATACTTTCCTTTAAAAATGTTTGCAGATTTATCTTATCATGATTATAATTTGAAGAAACCATTACTTGGTCTGTTCAAAAGAAATGTAGTCAAGATTGCAACTGCATGATTAAAGCCTAGGATGAATTGTTTGTGTCACCACTGAAGTGAGACAAGCTCGCGCCTTAAGCTTTTCTAGTCCAATTGCCCCATTGTTGCCTACCAGTACAGGGGTACTTACACCTGTTACACTTTTATTTCAAAAAGGAAATGTTAATAATATCTACCTAACAAAATATGTATCATAGTCCTTCAAATTGTGATTTATTTCCATGAAATATTTCAAAATCAAATAAAGTGCAATACCTTTGAACTGGTGGGTAACAATGGAACAATTGCCCAATAAAATGTATGTGTGTTTAGGCCTGAGCTTATGTCACTTCAGTGGTGGCAAAAACAATTCTGCTTTGTTTATGCAGTTGTAATCTTGACTATTTTTTTTCAGAATTGGGAAGTAGACATCTTTTCGTGTATTATCAAAAAAACCACTCCAAGCTAAAGCTGCTCGTGAGTTTTCCAGTTTGATAATACACTCATGCGGTTAGTTGTCTGTTTCCAAAAATTTGAATTAGTTCAACCATTAGGAGAAAATTGTGCATTGGCCGCCAACCAATCAGTAGGACTTCCGCGCTACAATCCTATTCACTATTAGTCCAAATTCTGAAAAGGTGTGAAACAGGGGATTCAATTGGCCTGTATTCGGTGTCAGAATGCACAAGAAATCTCCTAATGCTTAACCATAGAAAGTACCTGATTGAAGCAACTAGCCACACAATTGTGCACATTCACACCACTTAAGCCACTACCGTTTGTCTGGGAAACTGTGCGGAAACATCCCAATTTGATTCCTGAAAAAAAAACAGATGCAGCAGTTGTTCCGCAGAAAGAAATGAATGTTAAAAATCACATTTAGATAAATTCATACCTTTAGTTCTGTAAATATTATTGGCCCAACTGCCACCACATTTCACGCTTGGAAATGAAGGACAAGACATTCCACATTGACTTTCATCTATTTTCCCGTGTTCTGAAATTAAGCCAAGTTCCTGTTCAGATAACTACTGAGAACTGTTTCATAAGATATTTGGAATTTATGACAGATTCTGATAAATTTTAATTCACAAAAACTCTTATATCATCCTAGAGGGACGATTTTTTGCAATTCCTCTGCAGTTAGGATAAGGAACTTTCCATCTCTAACATTGGCAAGCTGCTTAGAAACAAATTGTCCTACTCCCGAATGTGTTTCCACAGAAGCAGTAGCGCTGGTACTGTAGAGCAGCAAACAGGTAACCGAGATGTTTACATCTATGGACACACAGAGTTGGAGAAATCCACTCCTTGTTGTTTATTGCCATTACTGGTAAATCCCTGTCAGAAGTGTCCCCATAGCAACCTATGTACTCTAACAGTGTGTTTCCTGAAACAGTTTCCATTTTACTGATGAGGTTTTACAATAGGAAGTGTTACCACTAGCTTCAATAAGCCACAGACCATAAAAATTACAATGTTCATTGTTTTTGTCCGTTGTCAATTAAGTCTAATCCATATTTTCCCACTTCTAATAAAAGAACTTTGCATATAAATGCATAATGTTTGAGTTTTATTTCATATCAGTAATTGTAAACATTTCTGTAAGCAAGAGGAAACCAATTGACTTTCCACATCTTCGTTATCGTGCAGGAAATATTAACAGTACTATTTTAAGATCCCTATTCACATTTACAAATATCTACACAATAATTTTGGTACAAATTTTTTTTCTACTCAAGCATTAAACATACCCATAGAAATATAAAAATACTTACCATACGTACAAGGTAAGTGTAGGAAGATTAAAACAATACAGTGAGTTTGAAAGATGCCCATGATGTTCCTATTAAACACATTGTGTGCTTAAACTTAATAATTGTCACGTTATACTCTGGTATCACATTCTTTGGTTTTATCAAATATTCATAACTACTGATCAACGAATGGCATTATCAGTTATGCTTGATAATTAGTTTTTCGATTTGCAGAAGCTCAGTCCATGAACGGTGGTACAATTTTGTTGTGATGAACGATAAAAATCGATCATATGCACAATTTGCCACTTCAAAAGATTGGACAAATTTCACACTGAACAGTCGTGTTTTTCCTATTTTATATCAGATTCATTTAATTGGACGAATTAGATGAATTCATCTGGAACCAGTCAAGCATGACTCTAGTGTATTCAAAGCTTTTCTGTGTCTCTCACTCACAGCCAGTTCATTAGAATTTTTCACGAACACATGGAATTGTCAATATTGGCATCACCCGCTTTTCTACGTGACAACAAAAAATCCAGCAACAAATAAGCATTGAAACTACACCTCAACCATTCAGGTCTAATGCTCTTCTCTCTGAGCCATTGAGGCAAGTGCAACTTGAAATATCCTTAAATTGTCTTTTGTCTCTGTATCACTTCAATCATTTAGTGAGGACCAATAGAGCATTACCATAGAACTTGCCTCAGTGGCTCAGAGAGGAGAGCATTAGACCTGAATGGCTAAGTTCCAGGTTTAATGCTCACTGGGGTAACATTTTATGGCTGGATTTTTTGTTTTCACGTAGTAATGCTCATGATGCCAATATTGCCATTATTGACAAATCTGTGTGTTCGTGAAAAACTCTATTGGTACAATGGTTAGTATGAATGACTGCTGATCAGTAGATTTGGGGTTCAACCCTCAAAGAAGTCTTTTTAATTTACATTTTTTGTCAACTAATTAGTTTTTCTAATTCATTAATTAATTAATTAATTTTCTAATTCAAAATAGGAAAAACTCAAATGGTGAAATATATTCTTTACTTTGTAGTGCCGTGTATCTTTTTCACACCGCAAATGAGCTCACATCCAGGGAAGCCCACCCCTGTTTGCCTTCAATACTTGCATAATTTTGTTAAAGGGTCCCCAGACTAAATTCCTCGTGTTTTTACCTTGCTATTCTGACATTAAGTTACATTTGTTTATTTATGAAGGAATTTGCTTTCATAATTTGAACGATCTTTGTAGTTAAAATCGAAAAGGCGAACATCAATCTTGTTACGGAAGGAATATTAACATACGTTCATGCACAGGATTTCCTTCATTTCCAGGGAAATTTCTCTTCCTTTCTGTTAGGGTGAGCAAGAACGTTAAAGAAGTATTCCTGTTTGCATTCTTCTGTTGGATTCACTGAGGGTTATCTTGCTTAAAACATGGGAATTATTTTGATTAGCTCTTGTTTTGGTAAAACCAGCAAAACGGTTAACGGTCCAGGAGATCACAAGTAAAATCGTAAAAGTCGTTGGTATCACAGACTTATAGAAATTCTGGTTGTGAAATCCATTCTCAAAAGCCACAATTTAGAGCCTATTAGTCACATTTTTTTTACATTGATAATGAACAATGTATACAGAAGCAAAGATTTTTTATGCTGTTAGTATTTCCTGTTATCATCGATTCCCATCCAATTATATGAAGTGGTTCTTCATAGCGTTGACGTCCCAACCTTGTCTTTGTTGCCAAAATGTAAACAGTTACGTCTCAGTGAAGAACAAAACTCGGATTTTTCGTGAATTGTCAACATTGACAATGTTGTTAATTTTGTGTTTCAATTTCAGAAGGATTTTCTTATGTAATTGTGACATATTAGGTTTTAGCATAAAATTGTCAAACAATCTATGTATATATGACTGACTTAAGATAAAGGAAACAGGTGGTTGTCAGATGTCATTTTTGAATTGTTGGTTATTTATATACGAAAAACTAGACTGTTTAACTTGTTTACCTCAACAGAACTGGAATCAATTCTAGGAAATAGATCTAGTTTGTTTAAAGTACATCAACTCTTCAACATTTCAAATTGTAGTCACAGTTCTCAATTTCACAATTAATCCCAAATAAAAATTGAGATTGATTTCATGAAGACATTTCTGTGATTAATTTCTTATTTGTAACTTGATGGTGAATGATGTCACAATGTTAAAACATTAATCCATCATATTTGAATAGAACAACAAATGAAAAATGAATAAGTATTTTTACTGTCGCAACGGAATGCGTACTGTTCGAGGTTTTCCAATTGAAGTTCGAGTTGAATTATACATCTAATTCCTCTGATCTAAATCTAATTCGAAAATCTCCAGCAAGTTCCTGTCTGCATGCTCATATTTCCGGAACACAATGAGGTGATGTTTGATGTATAGAGTTGCTCTGAACAATTTCTTCGGAGATTCTGAACAAACAGAACTATGATATGTAACCACTACGATTACTGCACGAATCAAATGTCTCAGAACACCTGTTTCAAAGAAGAGTTATCAAAATTATTCCCTGTGAAATGTGCTTTGAAGGTAAAACACAACCAAAATAGGTTTTCTGGGCACACTGTCTGAAAAAGACGGGTGGGAAGGAAACGTACATTAAGAGTGTTCACGAAAACTTTGTCAAGTTTAGACTATTATCTGTTTTTAGACTTCTTTTTTGAGCAAACTCTGGATATGAAAACTATGTAGGAACTTTCTAAGAATCGAATAACCACCCTATTACATCAAGCTGGTGCAGCCCCTCCATTTCATGCAGTCTTCTTGAAATTTCGGTGTAATCATGTAATGGTCACCTTAAATATTTCGTATCATGCCCCTCATCAATGATAAATCCCTTTACCACACTCATGCCCCAATTCCATGAACTTTAATTCTCCCTCACTTTGGATCATCTTTTAATTCCAAATTGCATGCTGTGCTATATACATTTCAGGAAATCTTGGCTCCAAATTGATGCAAGAAATCTCTCACTGTACTATTGTTTTGGCTACATGTCAGGAAATATTTTTTACTAAATTGTTGACAAAATTTAAGAAATTATTTTTAACAGTAAAACTGAGTAGAAAAGTGCATGAGTGGTGCACATCCAGGGGCCCATGAACCAGTTTCATTTTTGTATAAATACCCACATATTTTGGCAGAGAAATAATACCTACCCTTAAAGTGATTGGAGAAACATCAAGAAGAAGAAGAAACAGCAACCTCTCCAGGCTATTAGAAACCCTTGTCATAGTCTCCACTGACTGAGCATTGGTTTCTGCCAGTTTTGGTGTTGGTTCTCAGAAGATTAAAATATTATTTTGTGAATTTGGAAAACTGAAGTATTCCTTGAAGCAGCTGAACCACTGGTTCAGGTACATGAGGTATAGTATTTTTCTAAATATAATATGTAATGCATTTTCCATGTAAAAATTGGTATTTTGTCTGATGAATGTTCAAATAGTAAATCATTGTGTAAAAGCTGTTTCATTGGAATCCTGGCTTTTGTAGCCTTGATTTCATGTAAATTTTGTAAATTAGAAAATGTGTTGTGTAAAAATTCTGAAATCCTGGCTTTAATAGCCTTGATTTCAACTTAGTGTGGGTAAATTATGGTATTCAAACCTTGGCTTTTACATGCCAGGAGTTTGATTTTAAATATTTTTACTCTGATGCATTTGTGAATTTTGTACTCTCTCAAACTAGTTTGTGTTTTTCCTCTTCTATTGGCATCAACCCAGGATTCCCTTGTTGGCTGGCATGTGGACTGAGGTCCCTTACTTCGCAACATGTGGATACCCTCAGGTTTTTCTTTTTTGGTTTTTTCTTGTAAAGTAAAAAATACATCTATTCTTTGTTATTCCAAATTCAAATGAGAAACACTTTGATTATGTAAAGGTCTACTCTTCTGTTTTATTTGTTTTGTACCAAAAAAACTTCTTCAAAAATCCCGCTTGACTGTTTCTAGTGCACATTGACTCCCCACAGTCAAACCTAGGGGTTCTGAAACGGAGTACGAGGGAGCCATAACCGTTTCAATCATAAGTTAGCAGTTGCCGCCCCACCCCCTCCACCACAAACACAGAATCCTGGATCCGCCTCTGCATTTGTTGATAATCTTGTGATCAATTAGATCACTGAACTTTAGCAGCTGTTCACGTCGCCGTATACACTCTTCCATCTTCCCTGTCCACCACCCAATTTGACAACACTTCATTTGCAATGCATTTTTCCTTTCCATCATTTGGTCTTTGTGCCCTGAAGCAATCTAATTAATCTGAGAAAAACAAATGTATTTCAAAGGTATCCTGTCACCTTTAATCAGTCCCAACCTTCTTCCCTCGCATTCATATCATTACACTAATACATTATGGTTGTTTATACCTAACGCAATGAGTTACGGACAATCTAAACGGATATGTGTGGTGAATGCGCTGTACTTGTCAAATGGGGGTCTTCCTTTGAACCCGGGACTTTGCCAGGGGAGACCTCTCAGCTGTAGTTTTCAATATCGGTCATTGCAGGAACTACAGGTATATCTACGCAAAATCATTAATTAATTGATTAAGTTCTTACATCATTGAGTCTTCTTAGTATTCATCAATAGGCTACACGGTTGCAAATCATCTGTCAACAAAAATTAGCCGAAACGCATTTTCATTTCTTACTTGGAAGAAGCTGTTTTACTTTGCTCAGGATATTTATTCGTGGATATATTTTATTCAAAATAAGATGTGAATAATTGATTTGTTTTTTTTCCCTTTACAGTTGATGGTTTGTTTAATTAATAAAATTAGGCGAAATAATTGGGACATAAACTAAAACAATTACATGTTGTCAAATTTGACATTCAAGACAAACTTAGACAAGCAGCAAAAAATCTGTACCAATAAAGGTTTACCTGAAGTAACTCTTTTGGTACTTATTTTCGGAATAACATTTGGAAATATTTTCGAAAGTAGATCTTTGCAGTTAAAAATATATTTCAGTGTCATGGCGGTACCATACGTGTTGAGTAGAATCGTGTTTTTTATTGTCGTTTTCTTGACAACGAGTGGCAACAGCTTGGTTATCATTAGCGTCATCAAGTTTCCATGGTTACACACGGCTACGAACATGTTTGTCGTCATGCTGTCATCGTTTGATGTTCTCATGGGATTACCAATTTTCGTCAATAGAAGAATCTACGATAGTTTGAAGTCGGACGTTCAGAATGTAACGACAGACAGCAGTGTGAGAGCGTGCCAGTCACAACTGTTCATTGCTATATTTTCATTCTGGGGCAACCTTGTGATGGTGGTCATTATTAGCTTGGATAGATTCACCTTCATCCAGTATCCGTTTAAGTATCACTTTATAATAACGAAACCGAGAGCCGCTGTTCTCTGCACAGGGAGTGTCATCATTTCTGCAGCCGGAGCTGGATTTGTCCTCGGAACAAACTCTAGAGAAATGTACATACCATGTGACTTTCAAACAAATGTCAATGCGTTTAAATTCATGAACATCACACTCATAGCAATTGGAGCATGTATTGTTTCCATTTTGTACGGAAAAATTGCCTATGTCGCCTGCAAAGCCGCAAAAGTAACCCCATCTGGTGCTGGTGCAGGTCACGTGGCAGAAAACAACCAATCATTTCAAAGAAGCCAAAGCAAAATTACCAAGGTGATGGTGTTGGTTCTTGGCGTCTACATTACGTCACACATCACTGTGTTGGTGTCGGATTTTGCTGTTGGGGGAAGACATAAGATTCTGTCCGTCACTCTATTCATACGGGACCTATTGTGGTTGGTAAGTTTAGTCTTTATAATAGTTGCGAAAGGTTTGGTCTCACTTACAATACGATATTTGTAATATTTAAACCGCTTTTTTTCCAAGCTATTTTCTCAATGCATTATCATTTTACAATTTGCAAAAACTACAATTTGATCCTTAGTAGTACAATAAATATACCCAAGTGTTCCCTTTGAAGTCGTTAGTTCTGCTCCAAGTAGCCCCATGACTAACATTTCTGGCTTCTTTAAAAATTGTGAGAGACTACGGCTTAAATGAGTATTTGGCCACTAGAAGGTTTTTCCTTGCATCTTGGTAATTCGGCATGGAACATGGAAACAATAACGTACACCTCTAATCTTCATACACACGTTCTAAATTTTAATTTCATACCATCTTATCAAAATGCCTGAATCAGTTCTGAAGCCTAATTCATATCGAGTGTCTGCATTTGCTATTGCTTAGGCGGTACTTCAATCTTTAAATTGCGCCATAGATCACCATTTTACTGTCTGTTATCGCGAATAAGCCCTTAAGTTGAAAAGGTATTTCAACATAACATTTTTGTGCTCGACTCACTGAGGGTTTTTCATATGTATTTTACACTTTACAATTCCATTTCTGATTTCTGGATTTGTTTTCTAGATCAACACTTGGATCAACCCGTTTATCTACGGTTACATGAACAGAGATTTTAGACGAGCTTTTCGCACGTTACTCAGAATGAAGAACGTCGACAATCAAATCAGTCACATAGACGCCCCCAACACAACACAACCGCTTGAAGACCGTTTCTGACGTTTGAATCTAAATATATATCCAAGATTGGTAGACGCGTGGATTTTAAACGACTTAGATTGAGATCTACAATTACTTTCAATCTTTCATTTGAGGGAAGATTCTACTCGAATTAGGAGCCACATTACAAAGGGAAAATTTCATAACCAACGAGATCTGATGTATTCTTTGGTAGATTGCTAACACATGATTTTGAAATCCCAGACAAAATTACGTAATTTTTTCCTACATTTTATTACCAACAATATCACGTTTCCCCAGTAACAAGATAATTACCCCCATTAGTACTTCTCACATGGCGGTTATACGACGATTCTGATACTTTAACATGTACACATGTGCTCGGTTTTCATTGTAACGTGTGCGGAAATTCCCACGCAAATCAAACTACTGGTAAAAAATTCAGCCAAACCGAAGAATGTTTGTAAGGATCACTTTAAACCATGCGTCATTTCTCCATCACCGCTTCCATTGAATTCGGATACGACTAAATGACTATCAATGGTAAATAATTAACTTAACTAGTCAACACCTCAATGGTGATAACGCTGTGTTCACGTTTTTACGTTTTACATTTACGCTCATCAGCTACGACGAGGACCCTGCTACTACAGGTACATTTATACACAAGCGATTGTTCGTTGTAAGCGGGCCTGGCTGCACTTGTAACTATTTTACATGAACGAAGATATACGCCATCATAATTACAGAGGTTGTTTGTTGCAGTGACAACATGGTAATGCCTCATTTAATTATTTGAGCGACAAAATCCTGATCTACCTCATTGCGTGGAACATTTCTCATTCTTCACAGACATATTCCAATTGCCTGCACATTCGCGTGAATGACGATGTACGGCTTTCACTTATTACTCCATATCTTGAATTGTCCGCTCTGTCAATTACTGAACCTATTTACGATGATTCAGCTTTAGCATTGCTCCATATTCCTTTTGTTTTGCTCGTATTCATGATATTGTCCAATATACATTGTTATCACGGATTACGGAAAACACTACAAATTGGGATTTTTTTCACCGGAAAGAACCAAACAAGTTGTTTTGTATTTATTAATGTCAACACCTAAATAAAATTAAATGTACGTCTTTCAACTTCCTTGTGTGTTATTTATTCTTGTTGGTGAACCAGATAGTGCTCATGTTGATGTTGCTGAAGAAGGAGGCCGCTGATTGGGAGGGATATATTCCGGAACTTGGCGGTATCACAGGAGGAGGACTCGATGGACCCGTGGCCGAGGAACCAGTCAACTGAAAAAAAGGCATGAATAAAAGTTTTGAAAAAAATAGGCCTATTTGTACAGAAACAAATATCTTGCATTTTAATTCCATGGAAGTTGCTACAAATTACAAATTTGCTGCGAGGTTAAATGCAGGAGGCACATGTGTCACGGTGCGAGACTCATTCGTACCACGACGACTCGTTTGCCCCTTTGTTTAACTTGGTATTTATTGCAGCGGTAAATAAATGCAGCTGATTACCAACTTTTACCCGTGACACATGAGCGACACTAAAAGAAACAACTATAATTGCAGATTCCGGATTTCAGGAGTGAAGATATATTTTTTGTGCAGGTGGAACAAGTTTCAGTTTCAGATTCTTTGTTCGACAGTGCCAATAAATCTATTTGCGCCACAGAAAAAAATCCTTATGATCCTCAAAGGTTTATCTGTACTGTAGGGAAAACGCAAAGAAACAAATCTGATAACTAGAATTGAATATATCTGTATTTTTGCGCACTTTTCTTTTTGAACATAAAAACTGTTGTCCATCAGTCCCTTACCTTGGGTTTAGGAGGTTGTACAATAGGTGGCGCCATCGAGCTGCGCTGCTGTACACTAAGTGGAAGTAAAGGGAATCGACCAGACGTGGCCACCAAAGGGAGTATGTTGTGTTGTTCTTGCTGACTAGCGTGCGGAGGCCGAGAACCGACGAATCCGCTGTGTTTGTCAAGTGACGTTAGCGCCCCAAACAAAACCTAAAGAAAATAATTAAACTGCGTGAACTTGCGACACCTTAATTCGATTTTACTCTTCAACCATTTTTTTTTCACCCACGTGACCCTAGGGAACTTAACAATGTATAAACAATCGGGTGACGTCTGGGTTATATTAAGTAAATTAATCACTGTCACAAACGTTCTCATGACCGTTTGGGTTTCTTCGCCTAAATATCATTGGTACATTCATACCTGCATGTATGGAGAAGTTATGCGATTATCAGAATGTTTCCCGTTCTCTGAATGAGTATGTTATGCGTAATTGCTGGTACAGTCCTGATATTTATTATGAAAATGAAGCAACCCTGGTCATACGGATTCAGCATTTCGAATTCACAACTAACCACATCATGTCACATTTGTTATTGTACTTAATCTGTAGACTCCGAGATATAAAAAGACTTGTGTATTCGGGATTACTAAACAAAAATGTACCATACTCGCAGGTATGAATAAGCCATCAAGGTGATTCAGTTCTACACCGACTTCTTTGGTTACATAAGTTCCAGGTTAGAAATCGCTGAACTTACATTGGCCCTCTGTGTTTGCCTTGCAAGGTGGTCTCTGATGTAAGGTGCGAATACATCCAGATCAAACGGATCGATGTGCGTCTCTAACTGATCCACCACATTCTGTATCTGAGACGATAGCTTCTTACTGTGAGCCTGGAAAGACAAAACATATTATATGTGTGGTCGATTCAAAATATCTTAAAAAGATTTACTACTTAGTGGGGGTCGGGCGAGTGCAGAAGATGGCTTAATCAGGAAGGATGCCCCACTGCCCACCTCCAAACGGGCAATGTAGGAAGCACCTAAGGAAGAAGAATTTTGCTTGCAAAGAGGCCCTGCCCTGCCCCTTCCGGCTAGGTCCAGTCAGGAAGTCTAGTCCAGTCGTTCTGATCACAAAAAGGAGGTGGAAAGTAAAGTGTATTTGCAAAACAACTGCTTTGCACAAGTCAACCTTGGTCCAGGAACATTGCTTGTTGCAAAAACACACATTGAATATTCCTTTGTGATGAGCACATCCACTGTTAAAATTTTTCCCAGCAACTTTTGAACGATTTTTTTAACCAATAAACAAGTATAATTTAAAGACCAGTCAGTTTCCACTTCCCAGAAAACATAGATCCGCCACTTAATTTGGGACTGAGGAACTAATGTGATCACAAAATTTACCAGAATTACTTTTACTTACATCAGCCTCTTCCTTCTTGGGTAATACACCTGTAATAAATCTGACGTCGAAAAGGAGCTGTAACGCCCTGGTCTGAGTGATGGGTATGTGTTCTTGGTCATGTGATTTTCCCTTCTCGGATTGTGATTTTTTGAGGAAGCTCTGATACGTTGATATCAACCCATCCGACAGCTTGTCCACCATGTCGTGCAATATTGACCTGTAATTCAATTTCCTTACATCATTTCGTGAAACTTTTTTACGTTCTAGACTGACGGTATCGTGTACTGTATGTATGTACAAGCTTTACAATTTGGTTGGTTAAGTTGATGACTACATTGGAAATTTTCTGCTACAAACTAATAACTATGGCGATTTAGGTGCAAGCCTCCAAGGGAATAATTTTTTGTTAATTTGTTGGGTGTTTTTTAATTGTTAAATACAGGGTTGACGCTCCCCCACTCAGCAGTAGAATCTTGGATCGTTTACCTGTTGAGCGCATGGCCGCCAATACGGTTGATTTCTTCGCACAGTTCAAACAGCAGACCTTGTACGAACCACGAACCCTGAAAATACATGAGAACAAAATACTGTACAGCAAACAAAATACAAGACACGCTTTTCACAGAACTACTACTGGTAAAAATGAAAATGAAACGTTTATCTCAGATTGATGCGAGTTGTAGAATCCAAGTAGATCTAGTTTCCAAGTGCCGGCACAAATGTAAAAATAGAAAATGAAACTGTCGGTTTGAGAACTTTGAAGACAAAGGGACAGAGAACGAATAAAAGTATTTATATCTCTCATTTGATAAACGGTAAATCCTTCTTACTTGCTATTTGCAGCTGCTCGTTGAAAGTGATAGCCGCACTCATTGAAATCCGATTGCATTCTAAAACCGACACTTTTTAAAACCCATTTAAGGTTTATTTACACTGAAAGAAAGCAACTGCAAAGGTGACGTCGCTTTCGGATGACTTGCCAGGAAATTCAATTCGGAAGGCTTCAGAACACCAGGTCAGTGTCGTTGTGAATGTGTCGTCAGTACAAAAATTCACATCCACAATCGTATCATTCAAACTACTTGGAATCGGTATCCGTCTCGGTGTAGTAGTCGGTTGTGTGAAGGAACCGTTACGGTGTATTTACAATAACAGTGAAACCAGAACAGAGACCGACAATCTGGCCACAGAACCGACATCTGTGGTGGATCGATTTGTCTCGGTGCCGTATAAACACCTTTACAAAATGATATGTTAGCCATTTTTACCGGTCTCATTATCTTTATATTAATGTCAACACACCGTTATTTCTCATGTGAGAATCATTACCGCCTCCGTGAATCGTTATTGCAGCTGTGTCGGAATGGCGTTGTATGAATAGCGTATGAGCTACACCGGTGATTTGAATATGGCATACGAGGGCACAGATCCTATTCTATGAATGGTCCTCTTAAAGACTTTCAAGGGAAGCCATCTATTCATACGAAGTGTGAATTATTTCTTCGAATATAATCAGAGGGCTTCCCTGGTGTCTGGGTATAAGTTTCAATGTACATCAAAAATTATCAAAATATCAAACATAGTCTCTCAGAACTCCCAACTCCGTTTGCAATCTTTAACAATCTCAAATATCATATCTCAGTACTCTTTTAACTCAGGCGACAAACAGGAGTTGTACAAAATGCGCAGTCACATTTGCAAAGACAGCACTTCAGGAAACTGAGGCTGATGGCACCTAAAGTTATTTGCACGAAATGACTGGCCCCACAATTACCATCCCCGCACCTGGATGTGTGCCTTCAAGCACAGTGAACATTACTTCCTGACGAAAGAACTGGTTGAAATCCTGAAACTACGCCAGTGGCTCTGTAAAACATGGCGTAATGAAGAAAACTGATGTTACGGTCATACGGAGTTATCAACAACATAAAACATCTGTCGTCTAGGTTTTAGCACATAAGCTTGTCTTACCCAGTATTAATTTGATTAAACTGATTATTTGAAATAAAATGGAGGATAGAACAGGATGCAGGTTTTGCTTTTCCAATGGTCTTGTTTCTTTACCAATTTAATTTTTTCTAGTATGACAAAACTGTGTACTTTGCAAATACAATGCAAAAGTGAAACCATCATTCAGCTCTGCAACCTATATTTTATTCAGATTTATCAAAATCAAATTAATTTAATTTAGTTTAATTTTGCCTAAATTCACACAAATTACCTGTGCCAAGTAAAAGCAAGAATACTTACGAGAACTGGCTTGCTCCCTATCTAATTCTGTGATTTAATTTAACTTTGCTTTAGGTAGATAGATTATGAAATAAATTGTTTGAGGTATGAAGAGTTAAAGAGAGATAATGAGATGAAAAAATATGGAGATGAAGAATGAGAGTGAGATGAACAGATGAAAAGTGAAAAAATGACGTTGCGTCATTGACCCAATTGGTGGCACTGCAAAATGACGCCATGGCAGCATTCTGTGTAAACAAATTCCAACCAATGACTGCAGGTTAAAGTAGGCCTAATTACCATAAAACTGCCAAAGGTTTGGGACAGGATGTTACAACCCCCCAACTCGACCACTAAGGTGACTCTAACGAGCCACCAATGAAGAGATGTAAGGGGCCCAAAATGTATCAAACCAAATCTGCAGAGAACTAAGCTTGGTTTTGCAATTTTTGAAATCCAACAAAATTTTGAAAATTGGAAATTTTTGTAACTGTCCATGGACAACTGGACAAACGAACGAACACCATAGTGACCAGGTAAGTTGCTCCGCTCTTGAGACTGCGCGACTAAAATGGACAGTTTTCAGTGGAACCATTTGAATTCACCCTGCACTGTAGTGAATACAAATGGTTTTGTTTACACACCAAAGGACTATCCTGAACACACTATTCTGTTTTATATTTCTGGCAAAATTACCATATTACTTTCGCTATTAGCTCTTATGAAGAAAAGACTTTTGTATTGCGTCAGTTACAACCTCACGTAAGTTCCATCATGATAATACGGTACCTTCGATACCTACTCCATTTTCCTATTCATTTCTTTCCTGACCATTGGAAACGTTGCGTAATAATGTTGCAAAAGAAGAAAGTGCGAGCACATTATCAGATCTGTAACATCTTTCTGATCTGCACCGCTCTTCCTTTAATTAACAATGTTGCACTGTCTTGTAGGTTATGTGGAGAATATTATGATTAGTAAGTCAATGTCTTATGGATCTAATACGATGATGATCAAATTCCCAGAGATTCTCTACTTGCAGGTTGCTTATCTTATTGACTCCTGCAAACTTCTCAGAAGATGAAAGTGTGTATTCTCAGCGGGAGGATTCTACTCGCTGCTCAAATGCCTTGGCGATCTTGCCTTTTATGGCAGAGTTAACCATCATACATTTCCAAACTTAGCCTGGTTCTAAAACCAAAACAAAGCATTGACCAAGACAAAAATTAGCGTGTCAATAACCCTACGAAAAATAATTGCATAATTGTGCTACGGTTTCTGGCAATTTTTCTACGACGGTTGTGGCCCCACCCCCCTTTCAGCAAACAAAAATGAAAGGTTTTACTGTGTGTGCAAGCAGAATCTATTGTATTCAGCCTTTGACTGCTAATGCCAGATTACTGCATGTTACAAGTCTTGTGCAGGTCATCCTATGTTCCTTTGAAAGAACCTGGGGCTTAAATCAGCAGTACAAATGTCATAGAAGGGATGTCAAGGAAAATGGAAATGTAAGGTGAGAATGCCAGATTCAAAGGCCTGACTTCAGTAAACCGACTACTTATAAATACTGTAATTTGCTGTCTACTATCAAAGGGCACTTATCCAGGAACCAGAATTCTTAGTCCAGTATAAGACTCTTTATCAACATAACTGGAGAGGAAGAGCTTCTGGGATTAATTTTCAATTGCGTTAACCGACAAGACTCAAGCTATTTATTTTCATGTAAACGTAAAAGAATTTGCTTGTGTCGTTTCTCCAGAAGGAAGCAGACCACACAATCTAGTTCACCTGATGCTCATGTTTTCCTTTTGTAACGGTCACTCTCGTCAAAGATAGATCACTTTACCCCACTCATGATCCACCACTTTATTCAGAGCAACAGCACTGCATGCTCTAATTCAATGAACTGTAATTGTCCCTCAATTTGGATCACCTTTAAATTCCAAATCACATGCTGTGCTACACATTTCAGGAAACATTCTTCCAAATTGATCAAAGAAATCTCCTACTGTGCTATTGTTCTGGCTACATATCAGGAAATATTTTCCACCAAATTGTTGACAAAATTTAGGGAATCATTTTTGCCAGTAAAACTGAGTAGAGAGGTGCATGAGTGGTGCACATCCAGGGGCCCATGAACCAGTTTCATTTTTGTATAAATACCCACACATTTTGGCAGAGAAATCATACCTGCCCTTGAAGTGATTGGAAGAACATCCAGAAGAAGAAGAAATAGGAACCTCTCCA
>JBCAUG010209845.1:0-19202 GCA_038406175.1 Haplosyllis leylae | reverse complement strand
AATTCTCGACACGAAATAAGATAGCATACCTCATTGTCCAAGTACACATGGTCAAGATCTTTACAGTTGCAAGCAAACGGGTCTCTTAACATTCTACTTGCCCTACAAATGCAAAATAGACATATTTAAGAACAATCTGTATTCCCCGACGGTAAAACGTATCAATTCAGTCTATATTTTAATTTCACATACATGTTGATTAAGTGGTGGGTGAAAAAGAAAGGAAAGAATTAAGTAGGTCATTTTAAGCGGGAATTTACAGGAGGTGATCCTATTTTCCATCACGTGTACAGTCACTCTATAGGCAGTGTAAATTCCCATCACTTTTAGGCGGGAAAATACACAAGGGGGGTGAATGAATTCAGTTGGGTGCATGTTGAAAACGGATTTTTTTTTTCATTCACCCCCCAGGGCGTACTTGTCCTAAAAATCCATTTTCAATCACCCCGGGGGGGGGGCGTACTGGTTGGGGGGGGGGCGAATGAAAGCTTTACACCGGACGTTTCATGACAATTAGATGGCCAATCAGCTGATGTATTTATCAGTGACATCATTCAAGCGACGTTCTAATTATGACGTTGTCACATGGTAACGAGCCAGCAACAGGGAAATTGTTTCACGTTGTCATATTTTGCATTGATTGGTGTCATGCACACAAACATGAAATCAATTGTGATGAAGCAGTTATCATGAGCAGCACCTGCACAATGTTAAACAGTCCTAACACACAGCTGTCTTTATTAACTATTTATAAACTTACAATCCACAGAATATGTAAACTGCCTTTGTTCTTTATGGCCATTTTTTTCCAAAGGCAGAAACTACACATGGTTACTATAGTCAGTTTCCCAAAGTTTTATCCTGTAACTTTTGGCACTGAATTCGTGTTTTTACATCAAGCCCAGAAGGAGCTTCTAGGAAATTATTTGAGAACACAGTAAAGCTTAATAACAATGTATCCTGACTGCTATGGATGCACTAAGAAATCAGGATGTGTATTACCATTAACGACTCTTTGTTTTGGTTTTAAAAGACACTTTACAGGTTTGAAAAACAAGTTATGAAGACCTTATTCCTTTCTGTTAAAGATAATAGTCTAATAAAATCAATAATTTCAATATCAACCTGTTACACATCTAAATAGAAAATGAACCACTAGCTGTTATGTCTAATTCAGTAGTCATCGCTTGTAGTTCTACTTCAATAAATCAAGAATTTGGAAAGCACCACTAAAAATATTTTGTTTACCGTACATCTGTTATCCAACGACAATAGTTCAACATCACCAGTGAATCGTATTTTTAATTTCATCTTCATCAAGACTGTTTGTGTTGGGTTTGTTACCATCGAAAAGCAACAATATTAACGTTGACAAAAATTACACTCAAACGCAAAGGGATTTAACAATGTCGTCACGATAAATAGTCTTACGAAAACTGAAGCTTAACGGCACATCTGTTATCTAACGATATTTCTTCTTCAACAGGAAGTCAAAATGTAACAAGGGTTTGATAATGTTGATAATATTGGCAGAACAATTCCATTGTTTGCAAGCTGTTTACGGAAGTTTCAACGTTGATCTATTAAACTTTGATTGATCCAATAAATATATTGCGACAACAAGCAAATAAATTGGAAAAATACAATTGACATTAGCAACCACGGTACCACGGTGAAACACCAGAGAGAGAGAGAATCTCTTCCTTCCTGTTCTATGGAAACATTTGAACCATAAACAATTGGACCTGATTTCAATAGTCCACAATTTACAGTTCAAAGCATACTGCTATTTAATCAGGGGCAGACTGCTTCCTAATGAAGCCCTATATTTGCTAATACACCTCCAAGGATTCTCGTTAAATTACATAATTACTTGGGAGGTTCTGTGTTTTCGAGCAGAAAATGACCTGTCTGTGATTTTTCATTTCCGTCACATAGTGTCGATAAAACTCCCAGTATCTGGGCAAAGCGCAACCTGCTGTAAATGGCCTTCCTCTGTGAATGTGATCGTTGCACTGGAAATGTGAAGGATTTAGACCACAAAATTTAGACCTGTCACGAAATGAAGAAACGTGAAAAACCTATTTACACATGTTTAGCGGATGGCCACATTACCCATGCGATTCCTCTCAAATATTCAATGAGTTCAAAGTGTACAAAACGGCAAGATCTGTACCTGCGCTGTTTTCTCATATGCTCTGTTTTAACACTCCTTTATTCTGCTATTTATGCTTCAGATATCCTCTGTCTTAGTACTTATAAAACAATAGGAGAATTTTCAATTGGTTGAGAAGATTTCTCTCACGTCACATACCGCATTTGATTAAAGAAAAACATACTCCTCCCTAAATATAGTTAAGTGACATTTGCATCTGGATTGATGTGTGACATCACCAGACATATGAATGGATTGACTTGTTTTTCTCACAAAGAAGACGATTACGTAAGCCTTTACGCAATTTGATAACTTTAAAGACATGTACTAGGTACACAGAGACTAGCATCGTATAACAAACTTGAAAGACATCTTCAATGGAGCAGTTTTTTATGCCGGGAAATATGTAATTGAAACGCACGCAAAATATTGAAAGAACTACCTTTCCTTTTTACATGAAATAAAATACTACATAGGTAGCACTGCTTTTACAAATGCAGAAATGTGTAAATGAGTTAAGAAAACTGTACTAGCAGTTCTGATTAAGAGCGTGTTTATTTGACCTCTTCTGCAGATATCGCAGCCTATGTGATTAAGTCACTTTTACACATCCCAGTAATTTGTTAGAAACTCCCAGGCTTTTATTCAATTGATCACGTTGTGGAGTGAGACCCATCCAATCTTCTCCGGTTGCTAATGGAAAATATCTACTGACACTATCTAGTAAATTGAGGAATCTACAGAAAAGCTTTTAAATGTCTGAATGGACAGAATAAGAAACCCTCCCAAAAGGAAACCAATTTGCGGGGAATCTTAAGTGTGATCTGTAAGGCCTGTAAATCGAAGTCAGAATCCAAGCCTTTTCGGCTTGAGATTCTAAATTTAATTCTACTTCTTCACAAATTACAATGTAATTACAATCAACACAATTTCAATATATTTGAGATCAACCTTCGTTTTAGCACTTTTTCAATTTAATACTAAGTAACAAATGGGCACTGTTGATTATGAAGAACATTTTTTCAAATATATTTTCACTTATTCAAAGTTTTTGTGTCAAACTGAGAAATTATCATAACCACAGTCTATGTATAAGCACAAGCTAGTCCTTCATATCAGTTGAATTGATTTCCTTTAAAAGCAGCTTCTATAAGAAGTCACTGTGCGTACAACAACAACGTCTTTGGTACAAATCTATTGATACGGAAAACACTTTTATAGCTCTGTCGATTAAATTTCCTATGTAACCCAGTAGGTTTTTGACACGTCATCGTTTCTTTGCGTGAAGAAGCACTGCGAAAATGATGCAAGGTTGGTGAGCTAATTACATCTAATCAATACATTAAGTATGGGAGGTACCTCACATAAACAACAAGAGTCTTGATCACAAAACAAGGACCAAGTGGAAGTGCACTATATTTGTGCTTTATCATTTGGTCTCCATGTAACATCAAAAGACTTTGCGAGGGAAATAAGTGCATTCACCTCTAATGGATTCTGGTTTGTACGCCAAGAGTTTGCTCGAAAAGCATTTATATATCATTTGCTCATTTTTACACTTCTCTCATGGAAGTAATTAATTTTAATGAAACATTTGTCTCGCTTTGCGGGCTCTTCAGATAATAGTTTTTTGTTTTGTGAAAGGGTTTATGTAAACCTTTTTATCCTATATCGGCGGTTGATCCCACAATCTGATTGGTCCAGTAAGCAATGATACGTATTTGTATTAGTGTCATTTCACTCATAGAGTGAATACAAACCATATGACCATATTAGCCAATGATAAGAAGGGTAACATTAATAAACCAACATAGGATAAAAATGTCACCAGGACCTTAGTAGTTCAATACGGGAATTTATTCCCCCCCTCCTGAAACCCTGCATTCACCTTGGTCTAAAGGCCTCAGTAAATACAAGCTTTCATGCTTGGGTGAATAAATTCTTTTACCCTACACCAGGGCACAATCTACCTTTCTGATTGAATGTTTCCAGTAGAATATTTTGTTGTGCACACTTCCATGCATATCTTAAAGCTAATTTTGTATGCACCGTGGGGTGTACATCTTCATTACATATTCTGTGTGGTGTGTACAACTTTTTAGGTGAGGTTTCCATGGTGCCTTTCTAAGACATCCTCTTATTAGACTGGCGTCATTGGAATCTTCCAATCAAATTTAGTGTGTGATGCTGTTTTGGGCCAAGGTAGAACTAGGTAAAATTGCAAGAACATTCCATTAAAGTAACAGGGAGAAAAAATTACTTTTTGAAAAATCTGAATGGAACTTTCCATGGAAAATCTTCTGGGGGTGTAGGATAAAACCATAACACAGAGTTAGGGTCAGGGTGTACTGGAAAATTCCATCCCTCCAGGATCCTGTGCACTGCTTGTGAAGGCTCAGAGTGTACATGATCCTGTTGGGAGGAATTTTCCATACACCGATCCCTAACTCTGTGTAATGGTATAGTATTCGCCTCCTGAGTACTGGTAAAGTTTTAGTAGATCTATCTATTTAATTGGACCATTTAAAATGTGGGCTTGAAGTATGCCGAAGAAATGCACAATTATGTTGGTAATTAACTGTCAACTACAAAAGCGGAACAGACAAGAAATATTGATGAACTACAGCCGCCCATGAGGTAACATGTAAATATTTTATGCTTCCTATTGAAACAAACTGTGTATGATGGTATAATTAGGTTGAAAATTGTATGCAATTGAGGACAGTTCGATAATGAATGTTAGAAAGTTAATATTTCAACAGAAACACCTAAAGGTAATTACATAGATCCATATGTCTACATTAAATAGCACTACACACAGTTGGCGTGAAGAACCTTGAGACTAATCGGAAGATTTGTTCAGAATAGAAATCTTGGTTTTATTAGAATAAAGGTAACAACATAAACAACATAGTCCACACTGTATTTGATTTTCCGAATCCAACCAGGGTAACTTGAATGTGGATGTTAAAATACTGCTTTAATTTTTCATTTTTGTGGTCGGTAATCAAAGTATATAAAATTCACTTCCGACATCCATTCATGCTTCTCTGCCTGAAAGTCTGAGATCAGCAACAAATCCATGCAATTTAACTCAGAATACAGAACCAGCAACCGTGTGATAACTTTTAGCAGTCATCAAAACAAATGGAAACAATTTCAAGATAGTTTTGGCCTCAAATTGACTTTCCTCTATCTGACTGATTTCCTGCAAACTTTCTTGTAAACCTTTATTTATTTAAAAGTCTGAATGTCAATTATATATGTGCATGGTGCTTTGTCCTTTTCTTCCGGATAACAGGTAAAAACCGTATTGTTTTAGTCTTGGCAATAATGATTTCAGGAAAGGTAAACGAGGCAAAAGAACAATTGATTTCCCTTACAATATGTAGATTTATATCACGAGTGTTAATCCAGCTGATAATACAATAATTTGAATAACGCAATCAATTCAGCATGTTTCTATCCATATCAATCATGACAAGTAGGAATACAATAGTATTGTAAACAGAATAGCCTTCTAGATATTGATGCGGACAGGTAACATAATAGTTACACATACACAAGAAAGCTGGTGTGCATAGAAATACACTACCGGCTTTCAGTATTGAACATTTCTCATGTTATAATTTTTGTTGTCGTTGATACTAAACCATTCACAATTGCTTCAAATCTCAAAATCGTTTGCATTCGTTGGCACAGAGTTCCAATGAACTGCACTTCTTCTACCTTCGTTTTGGTAGCTTGAGTGTGAAAATCAATTCTTTACTTTTCAATTTTTGACATCCCTCTTTCCTCCTATGTCTAATATTCCGCTAGGGTAGATCTACATTTGAGATCCTTTTTGAAACAGTTAACAATGAAAAAAATCCAGTTGTGTTTCAACATTTTTTATCACACAACAACCAGTCCCAGTATTTGACCATACTTACTGACAAGGTTGTCTCACAATAATATCCCGTCCATTTTTTAAAATTCACAAACATCATGAAAACAGTGGACAATATCATATTAAGATCAATTACATATTTGTTTTTCTGACTCGACAAACAGATAATGCACCAGATATTAACATGACATAACACACTGTTTTCATGATTTTTGTGAATTTTGAAAACTGGTTGCGATATCACATAAAGAAAACATGCGAAGAAATGATGCTCAAATACCAGGTGTAATTATACCATATTTGAAAGGATCACGAAGAGCAATGATGTAGGTACGATACCTAACACATACCGTAGGAAGAATATCCAATTCTGACTAAACGTATAGTGATCACTCAATTCTGATTTGAGTTCACAATGGTGGCCTATGAGAAATAGATATTTGGAAGCATGGGGCAAAATTGAGGACATTTGTTAAGAAACTGATATTGCAGAAATGTACTTCATAATGGATAGATCCAAACTGTGTTTTAGTTTTTACAGTATATCTGGAGATAGCTCAGATACTCACAGGAATTAAACAAATAGCATGTGTACTTTGCCATTTTAAACTTTTTGTCCAATTGGCAATGATGGTAATATTGGCATGAGAGGCTTTACTACATGAAAACAAAAAAAATCACCAGCAGAAAAAAGTTACCCTAGTGAATATTGAACCTGGGACATCAGCCATTCAGGTTTAATGCTCTCCTCTATGAGCTATCAAGGCATGTGCTACTTGGGATATCCTTAAATTGTCTTTTGTTCCTGCATCACTTCAATCCTGAACTTACATCATTCAGTAAGAGCCAATAGAGAATTACATACAAAGAACTTAGATCTTCCAACACCAGCTTTCTACGTCTAAGAAGGCAGCTACACAAAGAACTTTGTGTACAAACTAATTTACTAATAGCGCAAAAAGGTGACACGACTCTTAGATGAGGACGAACCTGCTTTTGAGTTGCACTACTAGAAAACTGCACTTCAACTCCAGAAGAAGAAGAAAGATCCTCAGTCATAGTGCTTTGCGGGACATTGATTGGTTTAATGTACAGGAGGATCATCCAAAATGGTTTCACCGATGGTGAATGGGTACAACAAGTTGTCATGTAAGATTTTCAGAATGGAACGTGTGTTTCAAAGGCAACCTCTGAGGATGCCACACGTGTCCAGGAACTTCACGATAACCCAGCCATTGTTTTCATTAGATTTTTCAATTCTGTGTTGCGCCGCAAATAGTATAAACTCCCAACGGTCTTTTTCTTTTTCAAATGTTATTGTCACGGTAACAGATTAGACCTGCAGCTGTGTCCCGATGTAAGAAAATATACGCACGTACCTTTAAGGTGTAATAGTTATCCTTGTTGTGGTTGAACTCAGATGATGTACAGCTGGTGCAATAGTGTACATTAACTTGTCCGTGTTTAATATTGATT
This sequence comes from Haplosyllis leylae, assembly GCA_038406175.1. Classification (NCBI taxonomy): domain Eukaryota; kingdom Metazoa; phylum Annelida; class Polychaeta; order Phyllodocida; family Syllidae; genus Haplosyllis; species Haplosyllis leylae. The sequence continues at coordinate 11,682 of JBCAUG010209845.1, read as the reverse complement.
CATGAATGATGTTATGAATAAAATCAAAATAAAAAAAAACTCTTATTAAGGAAAATGTGAAAAAACAATTGACCGGAGTATAACGTTCACATAAACAGCTGTGAGATGTTTCACTATTCAAATGGAAATTCAAAACATGCATTTGTTAAAAGAACTTTCAAGAATAAAAAGGAGCATTTTAACTTTACAATGTAAACATTTGGTGATGAATAAAAATTATAACCCAGTGGCGGATCTAGGGGGTGTGAGGGATGCACCCCACCCCCTCTCGGACAAAATTTCTACGTTTTCAAGCAGCTTTCGGGGGAAAGGTGGTCAAATAATATGTTGGTACCCTCACCTTCAGGGATTGGCGCGCTCCCTCTGGGAAATCCTGGATCTGCCACTCGTGTTTTTCCTATTTTGGTTTTGGATCTTGCTGAATTAGATGAATTAGACTAATTCACCTAATTGTGCATGAATACTGGAATTGACTGGATAGGTAAAATCTTCATTTGTAGTATCCATGGAGCAGTTTACTATTCGTGGATGATTAAAATGTAATGTAGCATTATGCATGGATAGTGTAAAATGACTGAGCACTCTCCATGAATAGTGAAAAATGAATTTTCACTATCCATAGATAACTGAATACATTATGTGTGAACAAATTACTATTTACAGATAATAGATTCAATTATCCATGAAGCACTTATATAATTCATCTAATTAGATGAATTCACCTAATTTCAAAATCCTTTGACTTTGACATTAACTCAAAAAGAAAACTACAAGAGCTGAACTTACTTGGAGTACAGTTTTGTAGTTATGGTATCTGTCGATGCCGTTGCTGTTGGCATGTTATACTAATTGCATGGTCAAAGGTTATAAGCAATATAAAATGCTATTGAGTCCTGTAAAAACCTCATACCGCCGTGGAAGAGAATCATCGTATTTTAGTTTTGAAATCACTATGTGTCGCAGTAAGGACATTAATATAAAAGTGATTGAAAATTCTTTGACCATTGATCGGGAACTTCCATATTTTTTATCAAAGCAAGGAAAAAATTCTGAGAGTTGTGAAAATTGTAAAAAAATACACCTCCATAAACTTTGTATATACACAAACAGTACATTACACTTCATAATCAAACATCACAAAACAAAGCTCACATTCACTTCATGCTGGGTGAAATATGAGTTTTTCTACAGGTATCACACAGTGTAGACTGGTACATTCATGTGAATGTGCAACGGATGAACTTACAAACCTCATCTCATACAAATGCTTCTGCTGATTAAAGCACCAAGTTATCCGGTTGGTAATCATAAAATCCACCATAGCAAAAGTTGTATCATCACAACCTATTGAGAGCCTATTGCACTAGAGTTTACTGAAGATACCTAAAACATTTTTATCTGCTCCACAAACGCTTCAGTAAAACATTTTTGGATGTTTAGCTATCTGCATCAATATCTATTAATAATGAAACTTTGTCGATAACGATAGATGGTACCTTTGAAAACTAACTTTCCAACCATACACATAATTCCAGTAATTCCTTTTGTCATGTCTACAAACAAATCAGAGTAATATCGACAGGACTAAGAATTTGAGCTCATCCAAAAATAAACTAGACTTTCTTCTGGCGCCAATATCTTGTTGAGGGGTACTTTACTTCGCCGTGTTACTGCTTGATTAACTATGAGGTGTGATTCTCGACTATTGCATCCCCTAAGATATGTCCATTTAATCAGGCTGGTCTACATCCTAATGAAGCTTTAAATTTACTGTTACACCTCTAAAGACCCTTCTCAAATGTCATAATTACTTCGGAGATTCTGTTTTCTTTCTCAGAAAAGTTGGCCGGTTGTTGTTACTGCATACTCAAAGAAGAAATGAGAATGTACCTCATTAAGCGATGTTAAATATTAATTTCAAAGCCCTGTTGGCCTGTGTATCCTTTGTGTGGGCACGAATATAAACCTTTTTTCTCTGAATTATCAGGAAACATTCAATACAATATAACCGTATCACATTTTATGTACATACCGTGCATTTAAAAAGTCTGATGTATCAAATGGTATTTTATTCAAAGGGCTTCTTTTTCCTTCAAGGTAACTTTCGAATAGAACACCACAAAGACGACAAACTGTCATTCTACTTTGATGGTTTTAGGGATGAACGGAATCAATTTCCTCAAAAGCTGTTCACCTTAATATACTTCTTCAGTGTGTATATAAATATGACATTTCATGTACAAAACCTGCAGCTACAAGACAGGAAAGGCAATGCAGAAAAGGTATACAGCCTGGAAGCCATTCTGAAAGGAGGCCAGAGTGAAGGAATTTGTATGCAGTGTAATTGAAACTTACATCAATGTGGTGTCTAGGTGGCAGTTCTTCCAGTAAACAGCATCTGAAAATATAAATGAGGGATCATTGTGTTATTAAATAATAGGTGTCGCACCAGAGGTGAATCTGGGGAATCCGTTGTGCGCAGGCAAGTAAGCACACAAGCGAGGGAATCCACCCTGGCTTTAACACCCAGGGCAGACGTCACCAGAAGTCCAAAACAGGGGTATCAGCGGCCCCGCGAAAAGGACATGTGTCCTACAAAAAATTTAAAAAAAAAAAAAAAAAAAAAAAAATACTGTTTCATGCACGATTAAAGGTAATAGCGAGTAACAACAGTTAATGCACAACATTGATCAGTAACTTTTTGAAATTTCACCGAAATCCATATTTACTCATTTACATATTTATTCAGTTGCGGATGGAAAATTGTCTTTGATACAACTGAGCAAAATACAGAAATAAAAGATGATAATTATACATATTGGCAAAATAGATCGTACAATACAACAGCTTGGACTTCCTGTTGAATTTTGGTTATTGTTAAGACGAATTTCTTGGTGCTTTTGACTTTGCCAGTTATATCTGTATTTGTTGGACTACAGCTTTCCATGATCAGATGTTGTCATAGCTGTTTTAGCATCCATCATAAACTTTCAGGAGTCCCTTATAAAACCCTGCTTGCTTATTTGTAATAATCACAACATTAGTACAAACCTATTGATGTAAGAAGTACTATTTACTGCTACATCTATAATATTCCCTATTGTTGCTCAGTTATTTGTGCCAGTTCATTAGGTGGAAAGGTAGATATACAAAACTCTCTTTATGTCGATTCTAAAATGTCATGGTTTTTGATCAATATATTGGTGCACATATATTTATGTCAAGAAATAGCTGTTCACTGTGCACTGATAAAAAAAAATTAATGTCTTCAAAATAATGGCCATGTGGTTTTATTGTATTACTAGCAATCATCGCCAAATATGGCTGCCCAGTTAGCCAATTACCGCAGCGTACCAAGCATTGTTGATGAACAAAATAGCACTGTGATTGGTAATCCTGCAAATGATTGGACCGCCGAAAGTGCGATCATTTCTAGTAATGCTGACTTTTTGTGGTTTATTATTTCTCTAAGAATCGCTCTGAAAAATATTTGTCGATATTACTGCTTCTTTAGACACATTGAGACAGTGAAATGAACGCTTTATATTAATGATTTTACAGTATGGCTACTATTATGTTTTAACACATATTAGAAATTAGGTTGGAATACTAGACTGTTTGGTTTGTGTTGCCAACATATTTACCTGGATGTTTTACACTCAAGCATGTAGTTAAAGGTCACAGAAAAATGCAAAACAAAAGAAATATGTTTTGATAAACATTCCTTTGGAGAAAATGGTTAGAAAATAGTTTGACACGGAAGTTCGTTTGGTTAAATTATTTCCTGAAACCAATTTCATAATGTGAGATCTCAGAGTTATGCTGACAACTGATATTTATCCCTGTCGCAAACTTATTCATAGTCAAAAGCTTAATGTAATAAAAGTAATAAACTAATAATAAATATGTTAGTATATCGGAACGTTTTAAATTTTGTAATTGAATGCAGCTTGAGTATGTATCAAATTCAACTGTCTGATGGAAGTTAAGGATAAAACTAAGAATCGAATTAAGTTACATCACCATTATTAGTGATGTTTTTCCTATTTACATTTCTGAGTAAATCCATCTATTCTACAAAGGTAAATATGGACGCCCAGTCTTTTCCATGATTGTCAGGCCTTTTCACTTTTAAGTTTTTTCTCGTTTTGAGGAAAAGGATTAGAATAGGGGTAAGCACCCTCGCATCTTAGAGTACTTCTCTATGTGAGAAATCCTAGACCGGGGACTGTAAATTTTACACTCATGCAGGTGAAGAAAGAAACCTCAGAATGTTCCAAGAGTAATGTACTGATTATTTCTGAACAAATTGTAATGAAAAATGTTAGATAGTTCTGATATTGTGGCTTTGAATAATTTACATTAAATACAATAGAAATTGCACAGGGAATTGAACTGAGTTAAAGTAGTCGAGGATACGCTTAAATATTTATTCTACATCTGACCTAATTTTTCATATGGTTGCTTTTATGTGGCAGGAAGGCATTTGATAGACTGAAAATGAATAATGAATGTGGTAGCATCGATGCGCAAAAGCTTTTTTTCAATGCGGCTTTTGTTACACCAATTAACGGAATAGATTGTTTTTTCTCCTGGGGTTTATTTTCAATTGTCTTGCAGCAAAATTTTCATTGCAAACATTTATTTTCACAAGAACAAAATTAGCATGTCCTTCGCCTGTAAATTAACGTGGCTTTGAGGGAGAAAGAGAGAGAGTAATTTGCTAAATTAATTAGTTCGGTCTTCACAAATCGATACGCAATTAATACTGTGGTTTCATGGACATAAAAGAGTCAATCACCTTCAAAAAATTCCACTAATTTCTTATCGATTATCTTGACATTAATCTGCTGTGCTCTTCACTGAGTGTCTCATTAGCGCATACTGGGAAGCGTCCTTTGAGGACAACGGTTATCCGTGTGAAGTGTCGTCATCATGTCTTCCAAACAGGTCAGCATAGAAACATGCAGGAATATTGTGACGTTTTCTTTGCTTATCTTTGTGTAAAATTTCGCTTAAAACCTTGGTATCGTATTTAGTAGAATGAGCTTACACACCAACCTAAGAAACAATTGAACGAGGACTTTACAATATCCGGCATTACAGACATAATTATTTTTTTCATTTCCTCTTGCCGAATTGAAAGGTAGAGAGAGTAGTTTTTTATATTGACATAAAGATAGTTGTTAAGACTATTGCGTCTATTGTATACTCAAGTGGTGCATAAACGTTTAATTTCTGCACAGACTAATCACACTATTTCAAAGCAATCGTATTACATTACTACCTGTTGACAAATCTGGGCAGCCATTGCATTCTCATCTAGAAAATGTGAACAGAACAGAACTTATTTTCTGCTCAAAAATACAACACTTTACAGATAATTATGCAAAAGCAAAACGTGTGTAAACATAATCAACTCCAATAACAACTTCATTTGCAAATAATGAAACTTCATTTAGTAAAATAAGGTAAACAATTTTTACTAATGACTTGTGGACACTTGTATTTTTGTGGACCCAATGAAAAAGTCTATTATTAGATGTGTGGAGGAAACACGACAACATATGAAACACTACATTACTTTTACTTTATCGATATTCGTTGTCAAATTGTCAAAGATACTTATGTATTCAAGATATCGATTATTTTTATTATTATGGCATAGATATAACTGATATTTTAGGTAAAATCCTGCAGAAATGTATTGTCCAGGACCATATAATGTCTTTGATGCTGAGAATAATAGATCTGACCTTCTCTTGCTACTGTTATACTTATGTAAATAAGATTGACAAAACACATATGATTCATGTAGTCAGTAGACTAGAGAAATAAAATTTTAGAAATTGGTTATTTTACAAGGATCTAGATCTATATTCTTTTCAATTTTGTCCCACAGTGGTAAAACACCTCTTCCACTTGTAGAATCCCAAACAAAGCCCTTCCACATCGCCATTCCTGGATTCAGTGTTGACGATTTGTTTACATTGATGTTTACAGGGAGCAGATCGATATATTTTTTTTCTTCATATAAATGTACAGTCTATGAAATCCCAGAATATGACCCCTCTTATGGTTTGGTATTTAAACACGAAAAATTTAAACCATTACACATATTTCAAAGAGAGGAAGAGAGAGTGTGAAAGTTCTGCATTATCAATAGCTACTCATGGAGAGTAGATTTGTTACGGAAACAAGAATGCCTTTCAGTCAAAGGCATACCATTTGCATAATACATAGATTACAAAAACATTTGCAGTCAACAGAAAATTGATTTCTTTTCATTTGACCATGATATTGAGTACCTTGACCTTGACCTTCAAATTACCTTGATTTTCTCAGTAAGTTTTAGAGGAATATAAGCACACAGAAGTAAAAGTTAGGTGAAAAATGTCATCTTTTCATTTGACCTTGACCTTGATACTCAAACTTATCCTAGATGTGATCAAGATGTATCTGTACACTAAAATGAAGTTCCTAAGTATAGCAGTTGAAAAGTTACAGCCTGAACAGACACACACACACAGACAGACCCAACTGAAATTATTATCTATCCGCATATGCGGATGGTAAAAATCTACGCTTTTCATGATAGTACGTGTTTCTATCTCCTACGCTGAAGTCAAAAACCCGGTCAGTTGTATGACAATCCAATCATTCAAACACCTTTGGTAAAACCTTTGACATTTTGCCTTTAAAAATTCCATTCGACAGCAATAAAGAGAAAGCGTGTTGTTAACCTGTGCTCCTGCGTAGGTTTCACTCTGGGCTGAATTAGCTATCTATTGTTCTGGCATAAATGACAAGAGTGTAATGTCCTTCTGTTCTTTTAATGAAAGTCAGACTAAGGTGTTAAATTGTCTATCACTTGTTCTAAAGCCAAATAAGCCTTAGGGTCTCAGCAAATGTCAATAGATATATATACGTGACCCATGTGCAGTTTCCAAAACTAGTTTTGCTAAGGTGAAGTTGTGTTAGATTAGTCCAGGATGTTTTGACATTTTACCTGGAACTCATCTCGAAAGTTTTCGAGCACGTTCAGAGATGATGCGAATTCATGCAACAAACATCTTGTGAATATCTTTCAGTATTTGGTTGCTGCTGGTAGATGAACCACGTAGCTTTTTAATACAAATTCAAAATCTACATACCCGTTTCAGTACTAACTGAAAGTAGTCGCACAGAAACGAAAACAAATTTCACAGTAATCTTTCTTCAATTTACTAACTGAATGGAATTTAACACACTTTCTTTTTGATTTGGTAAAATATTGAAGATTTAAAAAAGGTAGACAATAGTGTTAAGTTCCACGATCCTGGTATGTTTCATGCTTTGATGTCTAATTGCTTAAGAATACATTCGTGCACGTTAAGAAATATATTCAATGGCTCAGAATTAGAAATACAACCTTAAATCCTTTTAGAAATATTATGATGAAAATTTAATTACAAACAGCATAGTGACAGTGCCGCAGATGATCTGAAACCTACTTCACAAGAATTGGTGCCTCATAAATAGAATCTAGGTGCCGCGAATTAATTCCTTGATGGCATTGTACTTTACATGGCATTTGTTTCTCACTTTAACCTTAGTCAGAGGATTCAGTTACTTACCAAGCATCTAGACACGAAGACTATATTTTTGTGATCGAAAATCTCATAATACTTTCAAACCATGTTAGATCTACTTGCTTTTCTGGTATAATTTCAAAACTCATCCAAAGTTTTAAGTGAATGTTTTAACAAATTCCAGTACGATGACAGCAAGAAAGCTGTCAAATTACAAAACTTATGGTGCAATTTTAAAAATTATTTTTACAATTACATATGACTCCAGTATTAACTATAACGCTTTGATCCCACGAGGAGGTTTATGAGGACAACAATAGATAGATATATCATTAAAAAATTCTTACAGATTCTTTATTTTACTTCTTATGTGCTCCACGATTGTCCATATAACTAACGACAAGTCGTGAGAAATCCATAAAGTAGAAGCAAACACGAGCTATTTGAAGATCGCACATTACCACCACCATAAATAAAACCGCACCTTTTGAGAAAAATGGTTTATGTGAACTTCTCCATTTCCTAAAGCCTTTGCATTTATCGCGACTTAAAAGTTATCCGAAACTACTTGTAATTTCCTGGACATATCCCTCCTTGCATCAATCATTGCAAGTGGAAACCTAATAGTACTGCACACAGGATAACCTTCTAAATATTGATGCTGTTTTGAAACTAGATACAAATACAATAGCTAGAAATATGCGCTGTCTGAAGTTCTGCACAAATTTGTGATGAGAAAATCTGAATGTGATCAAACTAGTTGCAGCCAAGCAGGTGTGTACTCATGCAAATACTTTTCATTTACTGCAGTAAGTTGCAATTTAAACCTCCGAACGCCGTAATAGATGTTTGAAATGAAGTTTTGTCAACTACAGGAAAAGCACACAGTCAGTTAAATGGACGGTTTGTTTCTTTGCTGTTACCAAGATAATTAGGGATATGTTCTATCCCTTTATTCTGTGCCTCTGAAATGGGGACTAAAACTATAAAAAAACAATTGTAAACTTTTGTTTCTGAAATTCTGGACCAACTGAATGCATAAGTTGCACAGAAGTATCCCTCGCAATATGGCATTTTTCGGAACAGCAAAGCTCATCTATATTGCACCCAGTTTGAGAAACCAGCATGGATTATCTTATCTAAGAAAGCTTGGGATTGCTACTTACCGAGTTAGTCGGTAAAAGCTGCATAGACACTATGCATAATTGATAAACCACTTGTCTTTAATGGAGAAAATCTCTTTCGTTTCTTAATAAAAGAAATTACACTCTCCTGTTCATTGCAACTTTATGAAACCCTTACTTCTGCAAAGTTCTAAAAACTTTCAGTCACATTACACGAGTTCACAGCAATTTACTGAAGCTACAATTAGTTTTTACATAATTTGTCATTCCATACGTTGCACGTATTCTGCAATATTGGCATCATTAAAATCGTGTGATATTCCTTCTGTACCATAGCAGTTCATTGGTTGGACGAGACGTGAATATTGATTGTACGCGGATTGTTATTTCGTAATTGATTTATTACAGCGGCAGTTTTGCAAAGACAGAAAGTGATTATGTGTCACCACATACGTAGAACCTTATCCACATGAATGTCCAATCTGTCATTTTGTTGTAAATTTTGTCATTTCATAAGAAGCTGAGTAACATTGTGCTTCAACAGTGCAAAATGCGGGGACAAAACAGAACTATTGAACGACTGAAAATGTTATATATTTTGAAGTGTATTGAGGTTGGTTAGAAGCCACTTCCATCGGAAAAGATCAAGTTTACGATTAGAGCAAAATTAAATACTGAAAAACTACAAGAATATAAGATATCCTTATTCGATGAGAAATTAAATATCTCATAATGCTAGTGTGGAGTATTTCCTGTATTTTCTTACGGCATGAAATACAGATATTCTTGAAACTGTTGCCACGCAACTGACTGCCAAGTAAGTTCATTCTCCACCTGAGCTAAAATTATCTAGTCGGTTTCTGTTTTTTACATAGATCTATTACAGGTCAGTTCAAATCCTATGATTTCGTAATTTTAATTTTGTAATTGCATAACAGTACGATTCCCTGTTGCAACTGTACAGATTTCAGGAAATAAGTATTCTCAGCGTATTATTTGGATCTTCCTTTGTGTTTATCCGTTTAGTTCATCGTATCCACGTGGTCTGAAGGCTATCTGATATAGTTAGAGTGATTTGCATTTTAATTGTTATGGCTTGCACCAGGACGTGAAAACAAAAGCCTCTACTCAATAAATAATTGATTACATGTATTTGTTACTAACTACGGAACAAAAAACGATAAGAGACAGCACAACTGCTTCTTTGAAACAATCAATGAGAGCAGGAAAATGCAATGGAGCACAAACTATTGAATTTCCCATGCTTTAACACTTGTTTTATATCAGAACTTTTTATGCGGAGCTTTGAACTTTTCGCGACAGGTACAAATGCTTTCTTGTGAATTCAACTGTTACATTGTTAACAATAAAACAATATAATATATGCAATAGGTAAATTTATTATATTGGTACAGATTTTATCGACTCATGAACACCCTGCAGGAATATCTATCAATTTTGACTAGTTCATAAATAGTTTTATAATGGTTGCATGTGCAATTTTCCTTTTACTTCAGTCAGAATTTTGTGTCAAAAGAATGACTAAAAATCATTTTCTCACAGATAACCATTACAAAACCTTTTACCAACCAGTCAGAATAGACAAATCTTCCTGTCCTGTGATGAGGCTACGGATTGGTAACGGATCAGAAATAGTGACGTGTAGAACTTATTGAACTTATTTTTCGGAAAATTGAAGTGATTATAAAATGAATAATTCATTTTTAGAATTTAGGTTTAACATTACCAAACACTTTCAAGCATTTATGAAACTATTATTTATTAATTCAGAATTTCTTTACAATTCAGTTCTCTATTACATTAAATGAAGTATTAATTTTCACACTCAAGAATTATCTAGATTGAATGGATGAAGTTTTTTAAATATTCAGAACTGACACAATCTATTGGGAGAACTATTCTAAAGTGCTCTCAATCATTCTAAGATGAAATCTGATAGATACGCAAATATTGCACATTTACAAGCATTGAAGCAAGTAAACAAGATAATAGCTGAGCATACATGCTGACGCTCTAATCTATTTTTCCAACGTTTACATATCCTAGAAGGTACATCGTTAATTTCCAATGAACTTATACTGTATTTAAAGAGCTGTACATTTGTATTCTGAATTATTCATATTCATTTGGTATATTTAAGTTGATTAATATCTGTCCATTGTAGAAGGCTATAGGCTAAAATGAGTAGTAGTTAAACCGAGTGTCCATCAATACAACCGTTATTCAACATAAAAGTAGCTACCGATAGACGGCGAATCATCAACGGAAAATAGCGGTATGTCCTGAACGAAATTTGATTGAACTCCAATTACAAAATAAAATCTGTGAGGAAATTTCTGGAAATTGTCTTGTTTGACTGTGTCTTATTACATGGTCACGTCGTATTTCAGTATTATCATCGATTTTACGAATGTTTTTCTTGTCCATTTGTTGTAACATTACTAAATTTACGATGCGCTAACACGAACGTCATCGAAATTCAGGTACACACCCTAGTCATTCTCTTTCACGAGTCTCTTAAAACTAAGAAATTCCTTCCTCCGGAACATTTGGATTTGAACAACGAACTTTCCATATTCCTTACTTGGGGGAAAGACAGTTTTCAGATAAACCTTATCTCACAGCCTCGAGTGTTTTTGCTTTAATTTAACAAGGAACTTTAATTTTCAAAAAGTGTAAGAAGGGTCTTTGGTTCATGCAGGACCTTTCTTATGACATGTTAGTCAATAACAACTTCTTTGTATGACTGATAAATGCATAATTCAAATGGACATGATTGTTTATTTGCTCTTTAGACGGATCTAGATCTATGTCAATATTTTAATTGTTCTGTTTTTATCCTTTGCATGGCATTACACCAATCATGCATGTCGTGGGGACATAAAGACAAAGACACGGTGTTGGTTAGGCGTGAATGCTGGTTTATTGCAGGGGAACAAGTTGTACATAGCTCGGGTAGATTTACT
>JBCAUG010209734.1:0-19204 GCA_038406175.1 Haplosyllis leylae | reverse complement strand
AACGGCTCGTAGCGTCAAGCCATTTGAATTATTTTTTTCAAAAATGGTGAAATTAGATGAAAAAGAATCCCTAGAACTCAATTTGAATGATATTTAGTGATTTGGTGAAATTTTCAAAATTATGTTTAACATGTTTGTGTGGTTCTATCACTCTGCTGAATTCTTTTTTTGCAGAATACCATGACCGTCATACTTTGTAGGCTGAAACGTTTCTCAACATGTTTGTCGGTACTCATCCACAGAAGGTCCCAGCATTCATACTCCTGTCTAAGAGGTGTTATGCCAGAAAAGGAGAATGCTGTGTTTCCGTTGATGAATTTATTTCATTGGCAGTTAAGAAGCAGGTTTCATGCACTTTCTGGCATCTGTTATGGGAAGAAAATCCAAAGCCATGACATAGTTCTCCTTGATCAAGATGGGAATCATTTAGGAGTAGTACCAAAAGGAAGAGCTGAGAATTTGGCATTGCAACAGGATCTTCGTATTGGCTTGGTGGATAATTCCTCAGAATTACCAACATATCAGCTTATGTCTAGGGGACATTTTTTTAAATTGAATGAAGCTGCAGTCGCAAAGGACAAAGAACGGAAGAAATTTGAAAGAAACCAGCCCAAAATGTTAACTATGAGGAACACGATTGATCAACAATCTCTGGAAATTAAATTCAAGTCTATTGATAAATGGATTGATAAGGGAAAAGATGTAAAGATTGTCATCAGTAAGACGCCAAAGTCGGGGAAGGTAAGTGTCTTCTTGAACATCACAACATAATTTAAAACAAATTTAAATAGTTTGCATGTCTTTTGTTCAATGTTAGTAGGAAAAGCAAATTTATGTCACAAACAACTTCGCAAAGGGTATGGTTTCAGTTTTAAAAGATAACAGCTGTTCAACATCCCATGGCTTTCTTGTAAAACCAATCCAAACATAATCTAGTACAAGATTTTCCTTTGACGTTCAAATAGCTCTGTTTCAATTTATTTGTGAAAACCAGATTTTACCAGTTGAACAGTATCCATTATGGTCCAGCGTACACGAAGTGAAACTTACGTGGTTGTAATTTTGTGACAAAAATTTTCAGCAAAATCCTGTAATTTCGGCTGCCTTGATTTGCAATACCTGTTTCTGTATATTTCAGACACTTGTTGAATTATCAAGGAAGATTGTTGAACATGTACAGGGCAGAGTTATTATCAGCCAGAGTAAGGCCACAGAAGCAAATATGGAGCTTTTGCTAAAATGTAAGACGGACTCTCAGAAGGGTGGCACTTCCATACCTCCATTGTTTAAACATAAGGATTTGCAAAAATGGAAAAAATCGGTTGATGAAAAGAATAACACTGATCTGGACTTGGATGGAAACAAATAAATGAAGTGAGTGTGATGCGTTGCGATTTAAAATGGTGTTACAACAAATTGCAAATTTAAAATATTTGAATAAATGTCATATTAATGCGAAATCTGTTATAATCTGTTAAAAATCATTTGGTAGTAAACAAACATTCTGCCAATAAAAATCTTAAATTGAAAACCAATTTGCTTTGACATTTAATGTCAACAAACCTTTTCGCTGGGAGAGCAATATACCAGTTACAAACAGACTCTTAAGTGAGATCTCATGTAAAGACACACAATATTGGTGAATTAGCCCCCCCCCCCTCCCCCACCCCCCAATTTCTTATTAGCAATTTCGAACAACACCTGGATATTCTAATTTGGGCAGAACATGACTACACATGACGGGCCAATCTGGGGGGATGCGACACGCTTGGGGGGACTGCCGATGTCAAATCGACAAGTTCAATTTTTTGTCACATTTGCGACGGATTATGTTTTATGTAAATGAACGTTTTCTCATATGGTTTCAGTCTATGAGAAGTTTCTCGTATACACTTAAACGCTTCTTTATGTGTGTGTGTTTCTGTTTATGTTTAACGGTTCCGGAACCACTGAGTAATGGCTTATTCTGACAAGAGTTTGAATGGGACAACGATAAGTAATCAATATACTATTTGTTTTTAAATATACCGGTAATTGTAGATATAAAATAACAGAAATATTAAATAATATTTCTGTTATTTTATGTCACATAACTGTAAAGGAAAGTATAATAATATATATTACCTGTTTTGCATTGAATGATATTCTTATTCTACAATGTTTTCAACTTTTATGTCAACATTATTGCATATTTGTGCAAAAAATATTTACTGTAATGAACAGTTATTTTATGTCACATAACTGTAAAGAAAAGTATAATAATATATATTACCTGTTTTGCATTGAATGATATTCTACAATGTTTTCAACTTTTATGTCAACATTATTGCATATTTGTGCAAAAAATATTTACTGTAAGGAACAGTTATGCCATAAGCCAATGGCTTTCTTCTTGTAATTGTTGTTTTTTTAACCGTTAGCCAAGCCAAATGTAATTCAAGTCACATAAGTAAGTGAGGTGTCCTTCCTAAGAATCATTACAAATGGTATTGCGATTAACAATTCTTTGAGCGTTTAGTGGAATGATAATGTACACTAGATTTTTTTTCAGGTACCCCCACATACTACTTGTCATGACGTCGATAGATCAACAGGACCGTGTTAAACAACTGTCCGATTCCGATCTGAGGCAGGAGTTAATGCTTGCTGGGGAAGCGGTAGGACCAATCACCTCAACCACTCGACCCATCTTCGAACGTAAGCTGCTGCGATGTTTGCTTGGAGATCAAGAACATATGACTGAGCCACAGACAGTGGGTGTTGTTGATTCAAGAAATGTTAGCCCCAACGGTAAATCAGGAGCTGACGGACTTAACACTTCCTCCGTGTCGTCTGAAGGGGAACAAATTGTTTATTACGGAGTGGCTATACCATCGACAAGTCAAAATGTCACAGGTAGTGAAGGCTTATTCACACGTACCGAAATCTAGCCCGTTATTTAGCCCGAAAATAAATGAGTTGCATGCTGACCCACACTTTCCACCAAATTTGCGGCTAAATCGGTTTGTCACCAATTCAGCCTGAAATCTATTCTCCAGTGCAAAATAATTTTGGGTAGAGTTTCAGTAACTGGCTACATTTCGTTCTGTGTGAACAAACCTTGGGACAAAAAAAAACGATGTCTCTTGGAATATTGAATTCCAAAGAATCGCCTGCTGGATTGCGGTACCTCTCTTCAGGGTATGTTTACACGTTCCGACGCCGTGTCTGTCATTGTCAAAAGTTTATCATTGTGCTAATAGTAACGGACACTTTCATAAGCAAAATAGGTTCCAGACCCATTCTGCCCGTCACCATTAGCACAATGTTTACTTTGACGGTGACGGACACGACTCCAGAATGTGTAAACAGACTTTTACAGTAGAGTTCACCAGCCGCCAGGCACATTACATTGGGATAAAATTCACATCTTTTGTTGTTTTTTCTTCCATTTACTGATTGAAAGATGTGAAGCCTGGTGAACAAAGCTTGAATATTTTATCGTTCATGTAGATGAAAGGGTGTTCGAAAGTAAAAAGGAAGCGCTAACCTTCATGAAAAGTACACCCGGATCCCGTTTCAAATTGTTCACAACTAGAGAAGCAGCCGCACAATATTCGAGAGGCCAAGTCGACTTAACCACCCCGAAAGCAAACAAACAGGTAACAGCATGTTCGTCAATGATTGTGTTTAACTTTAATATTTTGTTAATGGTAACGGTGATGAAACTTGAACATTGACGTAAACGCAAACCACGTCTGAATAGACATTATGACGGCCGTTAGGGCCCGTTTACACCAAACGTCAGCGTTAACGGTGCAATGATACTAGCAATATTGGTCTCACTGAAAACAATGGAAACAAATAGAGTCACTCGAGAATGAGGCTGCAAGTAATTTCAATGAGGGCTTCACTAGCGTCATCGCAGCCTTGGCTTTGCGTTGACGCTGACGTTTGGCTGACTTCCGTGTTGCTTCTGCTGTATGGCGTACACTATATCGCTATGCTTCGTGTTGTGATCTGTTTTTGAAAAAAAAAAACCATTTAAGTTAACACTACAGGAAGAAAACAACCCAGAAGCTAGTGTCTTTAAGGGTCCCAAAATACAAGATTTGGTGAAACTACGAAAGGCAATTGAAAGCGGTGACATGAACTTTGTGCGGGATACAATATGGACAAATCCACGATATTTAGTCAGCTCTGGGGATACTCCCGTTATTTTGCAAGTAAGAACATTTTAACGCTTTGCAATTATGCGTAACGAATATTTTAAAATAAAATTGAGATTTTTGATCGATTGAGTACGTTTCCGCAATCTATATTTTCAGGAGGGGTTTAGGTACAATGCGCTTCATGTATGTGCCATGAAAAATCAAGCCGGTGCAGCCCAGTTGCTGATTGATACCCTCAATGACCCCACTTTCTATCAGCTACTTTATCCTCAAGATACTCAAGAGACTACTGTGCGTAGGCTGAAACATATGATAGACCTTTATTTGAATATGCCAGATAAAGGGGTAAGTGATAATGTTGTTTCTAAAGACACTTTTCGTGACGAATACACACTTTTCAAGACAAATTTTTTGCCGAGATAAAATCGTAGAACAGCATATCTACAGGAAATAGTTTGTCCTGCCCTTGTACCCTGGTATCAAATTCTGAATTCATATTTAATAGCAATGAAGTTGATGTATTTTAAACTGCTTATTGTCTGTTACCTATTTTACTTTGTAATTATAGAACGGTGAAACTGCACTGCACTTTGCATGCAAATTTGGTCATGCGGAAGTGGTGAAGGTTTTACTTTCACAAAGAGCATCTGGAAGAAACAGGATAAATAAACACGGAGAGACACCAAGACAGGTAGCACTAGTTTATCGTATTGGTGAACACCAGCATTAACGATAGTACCTTTTCATATAATTAGTTCTTTTGCAAATGAACGGATTTATTATTGTGACAGAAAATAGAAAGTTACATAAGTATTCATATGTAGAAAATTCTGTTTTATTTCTCACAAGGTCATTGGTACTAGATCAAAAGTTAGTCAAGGAAATATCAAAGAAGTCATCGAGGATTTGTTTGAATGTAAGTAACCTGATTTATGCAGCAAAATGTATCACACTTTCAAAATAACTGGTTCCAGTATATCAGTTACTTCTTGACGGAAAAGAAATTACGTTTTGAAGTTTTAATATTGGGCTTATTTCAGCTTGTTACTATGTACCTTTACTGAGGAGAGAGGATGACAGTGGGCCCGCGGTGGTCGGAGAACTTCTGTCTCCAGATACAGATTCAAAGACCAAGTTACTGAGTGAAGTAGAGAGTCCTACTGAATCTCCACTGTCCATCAGGGCTTTAGCCGGCCCCATGTCACCTAAACAGGTAAATGAAGTTTTTACAGTGTTGGTGCACCAGGGTGGATTTGGGTACTGATATGGGCATAAAGGACCTCTGTCCTCCCCTGGCCCAAAATTGCATCACCTTTTGGGGAAAATTCGCAAAAAAGTAGGTTGTCTTCACTTCCCCGTTGGAATTCCTAGATCCGTCCCTGTCACGTGGTCAATTTTTTGTGATGAATACTCGAATAAATAATGGATACTGATAGAGCATTTCAGCAAAACCTCTTTTTTTCGATAATAACCGTCCCATTGAGTTACTATAAAATAAAATATAATGTCCGCGTATTCCAGGCGCAGATGTTCCGGAAACATTGGTTAACACCACCATCACCACACAATCCTGAATCAAAAAGACTGCAAGAAATACGCCTTTCAGACAGTGAAAAGGGATTCGAAAGAATTGGAAGGTAATTCAAATCATACTGTGTGTTACAATGAACAAATGAATAGTATATGTCCTGAATATAAGATAAATGTTTTGTCACAATATTTTGGAAAAAGTCACACCAAAGATGGTGCACAATGATTCTCGTAGAAACAGTATTGATATTTTAGTTTAGTACGCTAAAGAACGCAAAGGATACGGTTTGTAGTGTACGAGAGGAAGTTGAAACCAAACCTTTTCAACATTACTGTCGATGATTTTGATGCAAGGGAATCAACTTATGACCAGGTGCTCGATAAAGGGGACCCGGTGTACAAACATATCACGGCATTAACTGAGGCATGTTTTATCTCCTTTTAGAAGTAAAGCAAGGGAATGCGGAGTAGGATGGGAAGAGTATTGGAATTTTCTGGACGATTTTGTAGACCTAACAACTTCTGAGGGTCTTCAAAAACTTGAAGCATACTTAAAAATAAGACAAAAGCAAGAAGACTTGAATGAAGTGGATTACAAAGTTGGCAAAAAGAAACCTGATATATTCCGTCCAATATCAAGTAATAATAATAATGATGGAACTTTGTCAGACACTATCATATCAGAAGAGGATAGCTTGGAAAATCTGAGTCAGTGCTTCAAGAATCTTACACTTTCTAGTCCCCAGTCACCATCTGGAGTGCCTTCAAATTTATCTCTGAGAAGAAAAACTGAGGAGTTGGATGGTCAAGATGAGGAGGGCTTTTTCAGTCCAACACCATCCAGTGAAAATATAGCTGTATCCCTAGATACTCCTGTTGTACCACATAAATTTAGGAACTCTACAATGCCAAACAGTTTTGATGAAAGGCCTCCGACTAACCGAGTGCATTACTTGGATGCATCAAAGGATAATAAGTACAGAGACAACGGGGCCAACAATATTGATGACTGGGATTCTGACGAAAGTTGTGATACATACTATACTGCAGCCAATAGTCCTCCACCCCCAGCAGAGATGATGACACCGCCTTCTTCACCAGTTTTCACACCAGTGTTTATTGCAGGGTAAGTCGATCTTTCGTCTTTCTCTCTGAAGATTTCATATTTTATTGTCTCGCAGGTTCCCAAAATGTAGGGCAACCCAAGTTGTACAAGTGATGTACCAACTCGTGAGCTTGCCATAGTAATTTTAATGCTTCTTGTCATTAATACTTAACCCTGATCAACAGCCTATAAACATTAAGCAGTCCTCTATTATAAGCAACTGAAACTGTACATTAGCGCTTTGTACAACATATCGCAAATTTGAATATTTACATTGATTTTCGGATTATAGTTGAAATTTCACAAGCACTCCGTACTACGGTAGTATTCAAGTCAAGTTTAGTCTTAACCTCTTTGTGCTCGATTGGCAAGGTACATTAAGGTCCATCTCATTCTGTGTGAATGAACCAGAAGTCCCATCATGATTTAGGTGCCATTGACGAGCGTTATAGTAGTTCCGGTGTCCCGGAGACAGACAGTGTGAATACACATATGACTGGATATGGTCCAGGAATTTGAAGCTGATACGTATTTAAATTTGACATTTGACTGGATTTCTTCAATATTTGAGCTCATTTCTAGGGCAGAACTTCACAGGGAAATAATTCGACTTCCTAAACATATTTAGTTCACTTCGTTATCAGGAAATGACTTTGCCTGATTGAGTTGAGAGTAAATAATGAATCGTCCCGTCTCCAAACCAGCCAGTAATAAACATGTTTTCTTCGATACTAGAAACTTGTTAAGTGACATAGACCACGCTGAAATACTACTTTGTGATACTTAGTGCATGTATTATACAGGTTGGAACCCACTAAAGTTGATCTGGATGTTCTAAGAGCAATAGAAGTTTGCGATATATCACCTGTGTCATATCCTTACACATGCAGCTGGCAAAAACATGTTCTGTCTTACAATGACGAGGAACGCAAAAGGTTTGTAGCTGTGCAATGAATCCTATTGAGTTTCGATCATAGAATTATGTGGTACAGGACAAGCGTAATAGTAGTATGGCAGTCAAATGAGCTAGAGTCCAGACTTTACGTATTGTTTTCTGATTGTTTTATGCGTTGATTTATGGCAGTTGGAGAACACCAGTCCGTTGGGGGATTCAAGGATCCAGTAGCCCACAGTATTCTCTGGACGACAGTATGGTGATGATGCCCACCGCAAGAACATCTCGAAACAAGGGTTCAGCCACTTCCATCCTACGCTTACAGCCCATTAAAACAGATCTCAACAAAAGTGCCTTTTCTTTGCAGTAATTTTAATGGCATGCACAGAATAAAGAAGTAATAATTCTATGATTGTGTGCTCGTTTAAACAACATACCAATAATAGATCAGGTACAATTTTTTGTAATACACTTAATAATTGTAGTTAGAATATTGGTATTGATTTTTAAGTCGACTTGCTGGCTAAGCAGACCAGAGTGACTTGTGTCTCTTGTCTTCCTAACTCAAGCTAGAATCTTGCGTAATTTCCTCACATAAAGTCGATGCATGCCAGTAAAAAGTGTAGAACTGACAAATTAGTTGAGCTATGTACCATTTAATCTACAACTTGTTAATTAAATAATCAGCACATCTAGAAAAAATATTTTATCCCAGTTATTATTGCTGATATTAGTGAGGGGTTTCAAACAGATGTCATTTAAGTGTCAAATAAGTTAAGTGCCTGAAATTGCTGTTTTTATTTGGTGAAAGAAGTATCATGCACTCACAAGGGAATCATGGTGTCTTTGATATTCTGCCATAATTCTTAAGTCTTCCTCCAGATGATCTATCCCTGAAATAAAACTGTACCTTTATACTTGATATTATATGTCGCTATTTTCATAAATAAATGGTCTCCAAGCAGTTCCCATTTTTGTATTATTTTGAATCACAATAAGAAACACTGTTTACACACTTCATTTGCGAAATGCAGTCAAGACCAGTACATTTTGTTAATGTCTTAATTTATCACAGCTAAAATCAAATATCGTTTTACTGTACTAAAGGGAACACTTTGGTGGTACACCAAACCAATTAAGTTCATATGTTACAGTTGTAAGGGAAATTACATTTATAGAAACCATTCAATGTGTTGCAATTTAAACGAAAATTTTAGTAACAGGCAAGTAACAAAAGAAGATTCTCAGTTGATGGTTCTTGACCAGGATTTTGTCGATACAAATAAAAAGAAAAAAAAATTGTTTTTGCGATGATCTAATCAAAAAGGTAACAATGATGTGTGGCTATGGTAGTCTAACAATAGCAAAAATTGTATTGTTTGAAGAATTCTTTTTGTGAGTACTAATTACTGTTAGGCTAAAAGGGAGTAGCGCCCCTTGCCTCCAGAGCTGCTTATAATGGTTTATTCACACTGAGCAGAATCGTCACAGGGACCTGGACCGGGTGTAATGCAAAAGCTTCCAAATAGTATCCATTGGTATCCCAGTTCCACCTAGTGTGAATTCTCCATTGGATCCATCCTAAATGCTCATGTTACAAAAACCTAAACCTCGCTTTTAATTAAGTAGGTTTTACATTATTACCAGCCACGTAAGCGGACAGGTAATAATTTCAGTCGTGTATGTCTGTTCAGGTCACAACTGTAGATCAAGTGACCCACCTCCTGGTCTGGTCTGGTCTGGAGAAGAAAGGGGTATGTCACTTGGTTAGAGCACCCCCCAACAGGACCTGGACAGGTCTGGTCTGTGGAAGGGGGTATGTCACTTGGTTAGAGCGCCCACTCCCAGACAGGACCTAGACTGGTCTGGGGAGGGGTCGATACCCTAACCAAGTGATCCCCGGCCAGGTTGGCATGATAAGGACGGGCCGTGGTCGGTGTTGCCTCGTAATGTTGATGTCTTCTACAGGAAGGAAGCGTATATTTAATGGATATAACTTGTGTATCATTTTCCTTAAATTGTATTAAATAAGTACGAGATCATCGTGGTATGGTTAGGATTAACAAGATGGTACCTGAAAATTCTTGCATATAAACGTAGAGCATTTTGCTTAAATTGTAGAACGCAAAGATGGCAGCAAAGCTGAAAATGTTTGTTCACCAGAGTGTGCGCCTGCACTCCATTCTGCTCCAAAGACCAAACCATCCTTCAAAAATATTTGGAAAAAGTTATCAGACTACAACTAAATTACGAGCCTGGTTTGATACAAGAGATCCAGATATTGAAGAAAAAGAAAAACAGCTTGTGATAAGACAAGGCACTATCTTTGATGAGGCGAAGAAAAAGGCTGCAAATAAAAAAACTTTTCACCAAGCTATAGATCATTATGTTTCAAAGAATAAAAAGTACAGGCGTGGAGCTGTAGAATTTATCACTGCTGCAATGGATTACATGGAGGAGTTTGGTGTACACAAAGATCTGGACACGTATAAAAAGTTACTATGTATATTTCCTCCAGACGTGATGGTTGCAAAAACACTATGGATTGCTGAATTTCAGTACTATCCTAAGCAACAGGATTGTATCACAAATCTGCTTGAAAAAATGGAAGTTAATAGTGAGAAATTTAATTTTTTCTGTATCATGGAAGCAAACAATTTTGCAATCACATTTTTAATGCAATCTGCTGAACAAACTGATTTCGGCTCTTCGATTTCAAACTACAATGTAAGGACGAGGAGTGCTAAGTTTTCAGTGGCTTCCCATTAGCTGATGGATTCTGCTGTTAAGGCTTATTCACACGCACTGACACAGACACCGATAAAAGTTTAGCATTGTGCTAATGGACCGGACCGAAATTTGGGCTAAATGGGTTCCAGACACATTTAGCCCAAATTTCAGCCCGTCACCATTAGCACAATGCTAAACTTTATCGGTCCGAATATCGATGTCTGTGTTGTTACATGTGAACAAGGCTATAGACTAAAACATTTTCTGAATTTAATTTCAAAATTTTTTTTTTTTCAAACAGAGTTAGTTCCTGATGATGAACTGGGACAAATGCTGATCAATAGGTTTGGTCATATGACGCATGTGTTTCGTAAATATCAGAGACTCATGTACTGGATGCCAAAGTTCAGAAACGCGAGTCCATATCCTGTTCCTTTCCATGTTCCAGAAGATCCTTTGGAGCTTGCTAAATTAGCTCTCAAGCGAATGGCGGTGGACTTGGAAAATAAGTTATCAATTTTTCAGGTAAGCACCTTTATCACAAAAGGCTGGTGTAGCACTCGCCTTAATGTCAAACTTAGGATTCAGTCACACTGATTGATGACGACTCCAATTGGCTTAAATGGTTTTGAAAAGCAATGCTCACAAATGTGTGTATTCATGGGTTTGAGCTCGCTCTCATTGTCTTTCAGTGTTATGGAACGCTTAGTAGAGCCATGTTGGGGAAATCGTTTTTGAGTGATGCTTTCAAGCTGAGCTCAGTGTGGAAAAAAACTGATCATTGCTTACTATTTCTGAAATTTCACAAAGCTTATTTGCATGGTTTGAGGGTGCAAAAGACCATCCTGTACGATATCCATTTGGTTGTTAACAAACTCTGTAAGAACCTCACGATTAAGACTGCTGATTAACATGCAGGAAGGTTTTAAGGACAGCACAACAAACGATTTTTTTATCCCTTGCAGGCCAGTATTTCAACAGATTTGTGTTATTGGGTTAATGGGCTTACAATAAAGTATAAGTGACAATCAGCTGATTAGCTTACTTAATTGCTTGCTTCAGTACTGTCACTGAAGTACTACCATTGGTGCATGCATAACAACGTTTGGCAAGGAGGATGCAGATATGAAGCATTACTTTTGAGTGATAGTCATTTTAGTGGTTTATGATTGCATTAGATAACATTAGAAATACTATGAATACATCAGATATTAGTGTCCGAACCAAAGGGGTGATCCCCAAGGATTAAAATTTCTTTATTTTCATGCAGATTTTCGGAAAATTTGTCAAAAATAGGAATCTCTATGGGATCACACCCTTTTTAGTGACAAATCCTAGAATAGTGAACGTAAATCCAAAGTGACCTTCCAATGTGGTACTCAAAAATCATTCGAATCAATTTAATATTGTGAACCCATTAAAACACTAGCATAAATTGTAATTTTGTAATTAAGTAAAGAATTTTTATTACACAATTTAATTTTAATTGAACAGACTCAGGAATTGGAGGCGTCGTCAGAGGATACATTCATAGTCAGTGCATCCTCTCCTACTCAAATGGAGCTTATTGGCGGTCTGGACACTGATAAACCAGTGTTCGTAGAAGGAGGCTTCAAAACGTGGCTGAACGGAACAATGTTGAAATATTACACCTTACGTTCTGAAACATCAGAGGCCTTCAAACAGAGTCAACTACCTATTGACAAAGAAGAAGAAGAAAAGAGTAAGTCTATCAGGATCGCTAAACTTTTTTAAAAGAAAAGTAACTTGAAATAATAAAAAGTTTTATTGAAATTATTGGTCTTTTGAATAATGCTTTTGTAGTTAATATGTATCTGGGACAAATACGTAGCAATGTTCTAATCTCAAGTGCATTGCTCCAATTAGTCTCACCCAAAGTGCTCTTCACTTTGACCGACTGCTTTCGAATAGAATGAAGGGGTAGAAAAGCATATGATTTGTTGGTCACGATTAACTGTGTTGCATATTAAAATGTTACCCAGTGATTTTGCGAAGTCAATGGACAGTAAAAACCCACATCTTTTTCATACTATTTTCAACTCTTGAACAAAAGCTGAAAAGTTGCATATTTTTAAACAAAAAAAGTAGCAAAAGTCGTTTTGTCACCAACAAAATTCCATTTCTGTATTTTCACGATCATTTAAATAAAGAAACATTTTTTATAACCCATCTCAGAGAACCTTTTAGGTATATGGCTAACCACGGCCTGTTGGCTAAAAAGCATTTTTCAGTTTGTGTGAGTCATTCTAACAGTGTAGCTACAATTTTGCTTGGCATTGTACACAATTTTAAATCCGTGTGACTATCTCATAAACTGATGTGAGTCTTTCAAAGTTTATAAAAAATTACTTTTGTCACAAGTCTTTGAGACATTTTCAAGAAAGTCAGGATTTAAATTTCATACTTTAGGTATTTAAAAAACGACAATATTATTAAAGATCAGGTTTTCAACAACTTACTCCTTGTTGTTTCAGCATGGTTTAATTTCGACACCTTCTTCACAGACGAGAACCCGAATTCTGTCGTCTTGAAACCCAGTGTCCATGAACAAAAAGATGGCACTATATTAGGGATGTGTATTACTGGAACTGGCACTGAAGAATCACTTAGGTCCTGGATTACATTTCTGCAGAAGACAAATCCCAAACTAGCGCAAACACCGGTAGTTTTCTCACTTTTTAGTGAGGAGGAAGGATTACAAGCATACGAAGATACACAACAGAAACATTATGATAAAGAAGCAAGATAGACACTCTTCCATATGTATTTAAAAAATGAATGCTTTTGCATTAAATTCTGTTGTACACCAAACTGCAATTGTTGGAGCAATATCAACATAAACTGTTCTGTTGAAGAGGAAGATATGAATGCTTTTCATTTAAGTAAAGCCAGTGCAAGATTAATATTTGCTTCCAAAAAGAGACTGCGGACTACAGTAGGTATTACACGATTTGATTTTTTGCGTGATAGTGTTACGTGTGCACATATATTTGTTGGAAATATATTTTGTTTCTCCCACCAATAAATTTATTTGGTGAAAATAAAATAGTATTAATTATTATTCCATGCTATCAAAAATAGCAGTGCTTTTTATTTGAGGCTATGGTAGTTTAACAATAGCAAAAATTGTATTGTTTGAAGTATTTTGTTTGTGAGTACTAAATATTGTTAGGCTGAAAGGGAGTAGCGCCCCTTGCCTCCAGAGCTTCTTTTTAATGGGTTTATTCACACAAAGCAGAACCGTGACAGAGACCTGGACCAGGAACAATGGGACAATATCATTGAGGTGTAATGTAAAAGTTTCCACACAGTTTCAACTGGTGTTCCACTTCAACCCAGTGTAAATTACCTATTTGGTCCATGACATTTTGTTGGTAAAATCTGACATCACATCGTTAATCACATTATAAAAGAAAGAATGTTATTATTCAATGGATAATAATGTCATTTTGCAAAAAAATTCAGAGGTAATATCTGACATTATCATGTTAATAACATAATTTAAGACAAAATGTTGTTATTCAATGAGTATACTTACAAGAACAGAAAAATACAGGAAGAAGAATGATGAAACAGAGAACAACCGCCCCAAGAAAATTATCCAAGGACCAAGAAGAACAGGATCAGAATCATATTCTGGCAAGTGCAACTGTATCAGCTTCATACAACATGATGTTTCAGGTAAAAGAAAATTAAATTTTGGTCATTTAAAGCAGGTACATTTCAAGAGTTGTTCAACTTTTACATGTTCTTCTACACACACAAGGGGATATTTCAATTGTCTTAACTGCACTTGTTTTTCTTTGTTTTGTTTTTCTATTTTTAGCTATCATTCCGGTTGTTGACTTTCATATTGAACGCATTTATTCTCAGATACATTACCAAGGATCTTCTGGGAGTTGTTAATGTGAGGTGTGTTGAAACAAAATCTACCAAAATGTTATTTTGTTTATTGGGTTAAGGATCATTTACACGTACCGTCCAAGTGACCGTTTTTGTACTGTCTAAAAATGGGTTCAGTGCTGTTTGAACATAACGTTAAAGAGATCAGAGGTGCCGCTCACAAAAACGGTGACTTTGACGGAACGTGTAAACGAACCCGTAATTTTGCCCTTTCATTGGAAATATTTCGGTGCGTTATTTAGTTATAGTTTTTAAACAGATTGACGCTGCTGTCGGTGACCATACTGTCTATTGCCAGAGAAGCTTTCAGAAAGGCTTGTATCAGTAAATCAGAGGACACGTCATGGCTTCAAATTATCAATTTAGTTTGGATAACGTAAGTCAAGGACAAGAACTTTGACATTCATCGAATAATCAAGGATTAGAAGTTTGAAAATAAGTTATTACTCATTCCTCATGTTAGATTACCATTTGGTGTGGTGTGTGCCAGTGTGTTTTCATTGATATGGATGTATTTATTGGAGCAACCGAATCCTCACACAGTACCGTACTATCACTTGGGAGTCATCACATTTGCAGCATCATCTGTGATAGAATTATTGGCTGAACCTGTGAGAATGGTCTCACAAATAATGCTATACTCTCGTTTACGGGTGAGGTTCAACACAAACCGAATTCGATAAATACAGAGGTCTGTTCACACATAACGCTAGCGTTTCCGCCAATGCAAAGTTTAACGTAATACTTATGGAGATGCAAATGCAACATGTGACGAATTGGTACCCAACCATTCTCTGCATTTGTGTTTGCGTCACCATTAAGGTAATACAAACATTGACGCAAACGCAATAGTTAAATGTGAATAAACCTTAAGTTAACCTTAAACTTCATACATGTATTTGTGTTCAATATGCTTTTCTTTCTTGTATTCTTTCAGTTTATAGCAGAGGGGTTGGCGCAATTTATCAAGTGTCTCCTGGACATTATTTTAATCGCCATGTTTCCGCATTGGGGTCTCATTGCTTTCTGTGTAGCACAGGTCAGTGTGTAAAAATAAAACATAACATTTTCGCACTTTACAAATATTTATGTACAATAAATTTATCTTTTGTAGGTTCTATTTGCTGTTTGCCTTTCTGGTTGTTATTATGGATACTTCATACATGAAATTACAGTTCGCATGCGAGATGAAAACTTTCCATTCAAATCATTCAGAGATTTTTTTCCAAGAACAATGAAAGGAAAAGTGAGAATAAATGTCAAACCTTAGTAGTTATGTTCCTTAGCAGAGAAAACAATTGGCTTTAACTCTGCTCTTATTTAGTTAGAATTATAATTCTTTCTTCCCCCACAGGCGTGGATAGACTGGAAATTGGCCAAACTTACTTGGAGTTTTATGAAGCAGTCTTTCTTGAAGCAAATATTGACAGATGGTATTTATTTCAACATCTTGCTTCAAATTTACCATACTCAGGGAATTTTGAATGGACTCAAAATAATTTTGATGCCTAAGACTCTACTCGCTGTAAACAGATGCTTGTAGTGACCTAACTCATTGTAAGCGGGACCCATTGTAGCTACAGCCAAATTCTACTTTTATGTAAAGTGGGTCTCAATTAGAACAAGTTCTGTTACTGAGAGTTCTTGTCCATAGCGAGCAAATTTTGGCTCAGGAAAAAATAACAACCTTAAATTGGCATTAATGTTTAAAAAAATCGGTTACCCAAGTATCAAGCAGATTTAGTGTGACGTGATTTTTTCTCGTTATAGGTGAACGGTACGTTATGACCATCTTCGGTGTTCTAACTTTTGCTGATCAGGGTGTTTATGATGTTATTAACAATCTAGGATCTCTTGCCGCAAGATTTATATTTCTTCCTATTGAAGATAGTGCATACTTGCTGTTTTCACAGACTCTTGAAAGAGGAAAAATGGCTAAAGAGCAACCTAAGGTGAGGTGATGAATATGATTTTAAGGTCTGTTTACACGTACCGTTTCATTGTCCATTTCCGTCAAAGTTGCATAATGGGTTTTGCACCCATTCTGTCCGTCAAAATTTCCGTCACGATTGACGCAATGTTTAAAGGCCTGTTTACACTCGCCGACCCCGTGCCCGTCACCGTCACTGTCAAAGTTTAACATTGTGTCTATGGTTGACGGGCAGAATGGGTTCCAGACCCATTCTTCCCGTCAGACTGCCCGTCACCATTAGTACAATGTTAAACTTTGACGGCATGTGTGACGGTGTCGGCAAGTGTAAACAGGCCTTAACTTTGACAGAGAAGTACGCAGGGACGGTTTGTGTAAACAAGCCATCAGTTTTCTCATTCGTCGTGCTCATAAGACAGCAAAAATGAATATATGTGGCATGTACTTGAAATATGTAAATACATAGCTTATAGATTATGTCCTATTTCAAAATACTTTTTTACTTTAAGGGTACCATAGAAATGGCAAGTGGAGTGCTTGAGTGTCTTCTTAAAGCTGTACTTTTGATAAGTTTGATAATATTGGTTTTTGGTTATGCATATTCATTTCTGCTACTGGATTGGTATGGCGGTTTCATTCTCAGTTCTGAATCAGGTGAAAAAATACGTATCATCTGTATTTCTTCTCAAATTTTTGTAATAACTACCTGTGTACGGTTTTACGATGATTTCTGTCAAGGTAATTGGACAGGTAGTTCAATTTACATATTTAAATTTGTGACTTTAGGACCAATGTTGCTTCGAAGTTATTGTGGGTATGTTCTTTTACTGGCTGTCAATGGAGTATCAGAGGGATTTGTGTTTGCAACCATGAGTAAAGAAGAAGTGGATAAGTAAGTGATATTATTTTTCAGCTTTCATTAGAAAACCGTGGAATTCTTATGTGAAAGTTTGTAATGAATGTTTTACATCTTTGCAGGTATAATCATAAGATGCTTTTGTTCTCAGCAATATTTCTTACAACTGCATATTACTTTACAACTTCGATAGGAAGTGCAGGTTTCATACTTGCCAATTCTCTCAATATGCTGGCACGAATTTGCCACAGGTAAATTGTTACTTTTTAACAAAATACTGAATGCTAGCAGTGGCGGATCCAGGATTTCCCAGAGGGGCGCCAACCTACTATTTGACTAATTTTTCCCAAAAGCCGCATGGAATTGAAGAAATTTTGGCCCGGGGGAGTGCATCCCTACCCCCTCCCCCAGATCCGCCAATGGCTAACATGTACATCTCTTACTTATTCACATTAAAGGCAGATAATCGATGAGAATTACTTGAAATATGATATCAAGCTAGAGCTATGTAAAACAACACGTCATAAACCCAATTCCCACGGCATTGCCACCTTCTTTAACCACATACATGTTGTATTTTCAGTGTCTACTACATTGTGCAGTTCTACAGGCAGAGTGATTACTTCCCATTGAGAGGACTTATTCCATCACGTTTTGCAATAGTGACATTGGCAGCTTCTTTTATTGCAACCGTGATATCAGAAAGGATGTTGTGTTGCCATTATGGATTCCTTTGGCAAGGATTACATGTTCTAGTTGGAGCAGTTTTCCTTTTCGTGACACTGATAATAATTTACGTTCATGAGAAAACTCTAGTCAACTTTGTGAAGGAACATTACAGAAAATCAAGGAAAAACAAAAGCTGCTAAAATAAGTGATACAATATTTATTTATTATTGATTTTGAAAAAAAAAGCGTGTGTGCGGATGTTTGCAAATAAACTAGGAAATGATCCATTAAGTATTTTTGTTTGTGATTATAATTATAAAGGCTGCAGTATGCCTCGAGAAAGAATGTAACGTTCTCAAGATGAAATGTAACTTTTGCGGTGAAATTTACCATTATGAAAAATGCCGTGAGAAGACTGGTGATTTTCCCATGGAAAAATGCAAGTTCTACAATCAGAAATCAAAACACAAATAAGTACCGTTTTGATACAGTGGAATTAGCTATCCATTAACTCAAACACAAACGAAGGCTAATCAGAAACATCTTAAAAAAACATTTACATAATGAATAGCTGTGCCATAAGCCAACGGCTTGCTTGTTTGCGGTTATTTATGTGTCATGAACGACCACGTACGTAGTAGGCCAGATAATAGCCTTATAGGACGGAAATTCAGGGAAATTGGGTGTTTCTTTATGTTGCAACATATTTCTCACACAGATATTGCACCGGTAGACTGGACTAAAAAGCTGATACGAAACATTGGCCCAAACCTGCCCCAACTCCAACACATAAGGGCCCGTCTACATCAAGCGTCAACATCAACACAGAGTCAACGCTGCGATGACGTTTGCAACATAGCTCTCATTGAAATCAATGGAGTCGCTCCAAAATGGGTTGCAACCCCATTCTGGAGCAACTCTTTTTGTTTCCATTAACTTCAATGAGAGCTAAGTCACATGCGTCATCCCAGTGTTTACTCTGCATTTGCTTGGTGTAAACGGGCCGTAATGTTTTCAGTTGTCTGATTGCGTTACGCGGGAAAGGAGATTTGTAAAATTCTGACCACGTACTTACGTATGTAAATAAATAAATTACCTCATATATCTAAACAAGGAACTCATGTAATGAAGCTGTACACTACACTATGGCGAAGATTGTTTGGAAAGGCTTGGAATTGTTATTTACAATATCCTTTATTCCAGTGTTGGCAACGGGTCTGTATCTGTTCTGTTTCTGTTACGAACAGTTCCGAGAACACTCTCGGTACAGAAAGATGTTCCTAGAATGTTCTCAGCACCAAATAAGTTGTCGCTAGAACATTCTAGGTACAACTTATGTGTTTTCGATTAATCTCAGCTTCAGGATCAGTATTCAGGATGAGTTTTTTTTTAGAAGGGTGCTCGCACTGCTCAA
>JBCAUG010209623.1:0-19206 GCA_038406175.1 Haplosyllis leylae | reverse complement strand
GGGCAACTGAAATCAATAGGGGGGGGCAACTGAAATCAAAAAATTGATTTCAATCACCCCGGGGGGGCGAATGAAAATGGGGGCAGAATGAAAACATTACACCGGGCCAATTGGCTCATTGCATGGCAAGTGTCATGGCCGCCGATACAACAAAGACGGCTGGTGATCACTGCTCTCTTCTGATGACATATAACATAACAAATATTTGATTTTTTAATTCAACAATATCAACTGAATGCTGTGCCTATCAGTTGATATTGTCGAAAAAATCAAATATTTGCTACATATTCAGGGTTGCTCCCTCAAGGGGGCGGAGCCTCTTGAGGGAGCAACCCAGAATATAGACTGATATTTTGGTATGGATATACAGTTATATAAGAAACTTTTTCTTTGGACATTTTTTCAATGAATAAACACATGGTAACACCTTCAGGGTAACTTCAGGTGTTTATACCCTTCAAGCTTTGGTCTCAGGGTATGAACACCTTAAGTTACCGTTCAGGTGTTACCAGTGTTTATTCATTCAAAAATGTCCGAAGAAATGTAGTTTATTCCTTCTTTCTGAACGTTTATTAACGTTTCATTACCTTTGTTTACAGTAGCGACATCGTCTTCATACCTACATAGTGCTCTTAATCTCTTTGCAGATATTATAAAATATTTAAATTACAAACAAAATAATTTCAAGCAGATAGTTCTAGACAATAAAAAGATGTTTTCCAAGTATAATTTTAAAAAATACCTTGATTTTAATATAATCCTGTGCGTACTGTATTCTTCGGTTTTCATCTGGGGATTAACAGGTAAGAACCGTTCATGTTTAACGAGAATACCTTTCATTCGCTTTCCATTTGCGCAACAAGTAGATCACACAAACATAGCAATAACCTTAGCCTCAAAGTAACCTAAACTTGACTGTCAGATGTTGACCTGTTTGGTCAGCATTACTAGCAATTATCTCTAAGTGGAATTCTCGAATATTTAATTAATTTTTAACCTTTATTAAAAGTCCGATCAAATAATGAATTACAACTGTGTACCTGTCTTAAAATGATACAATGACACAATCTACATTCATTAACATTTAAAAAACCATCGCAAATTATGCAAAAAGTTTTTAGCGATGATTGTTAGTAATGTTTTGGTGGAATACAAACACAAAGAAGTAACGTTATGGTAAACGGTTTGTCACTTTTTCAATTGACCGTGCTCCAGACCTAATGACCTTGGGACTCAAAACTTGACCTAGATGTTGTCAAGATGAACCTGTAAAACTGAACATAAAGTTCCTACCTCAAGCGGCTCAAACGTTATGGCTTTTTTCAGACAGAAACATAGACAGAAGGACACACAGACATACCTGACCACATGTTGTGGCTGTGTCATTGTCATTATGTGTAAGGTCTTTTCTAGTGAATGCCACTGTGATGTTCTCATTGTTGTCAACGTGATAATGTCTGTGTTTCAATTTGGTGGTTGTCAGGGCGATTGTGCTTGTGTTTCAATTTGGTGGTTGTCATAGGGATTGTGCTTGTGTTTCAATTTGGTGGTTGTCAAAGCGATTGTGCTTGTGTTTCAATTTGGTGGTTGTCATGGTGATTGTGTTAGTATTTTTGCTATTCTGGTGGTTGTCATGGCGATTGTCCTTGAGTTTCAGTTTGCAGGTTGTCATGGTGATTGTTTTTTTATGTTTCAGGTAATATTCTGGTAGTTGTGACGATGCTGGGATTTCTCAATAGACATAACGTCACTAACATGTTCATTGTGTCTCTAAGCACCAGTGACATCCTCGTCATACTGTTTGCATTACCATTCAGGGTGAGTTAAGCAAATATTTAGAGCTAATCCAGCAGGTCGGACAACCCTTAACTGGGCACTAATGCAGTGGCGGATCCAGGATTTCCCAGACAGGGGGCGCCAATCTCCAAGGTGAGGACGCCAACGTATTATTTAGCCAAATTTTTCTTGAAAACTGCATGAAAATGAAAGAATTTGGACCCAGAGGGGGCGCGTCCCTGTACAGGTAGGTGTAAAAGGTCCCTCAGCCACCTGACTGTACATAAATTCAAATATCTGAGGAAATATCTCTCGTTGCTTCATTGACCACTGGCTGTATTGTTACCCTCTTTAACCCAATTGAACTGTGGTCAATTGTAGTGCATTATGGTGGCCCAGTGACAAATAGCCATGCATTCTGCATGTCAGTTGTCCATATTTGTAGGGGAATCAATAAGCAGTTTTGAATTGTAGTAATATGTAAGTTTCAGTATGTTTAAAGAAATTTCAAGTGGGTACAGGACCTTAACACATGTCGGGGCATCAGACTTCAAAACCTCTGAAGGTCAGTGTTTCGGAGTTCGATTCCCACTGGAGGCAACTTTTCTCCTTGCTGAAACTTTTTAAAATCTCTCGTCAGGTTAATACAAAAATGTCAGAAATATCAGATTTGAAAAACTGGCTCAGTCTACGTGTTTTATGAATTTTGCAGGCAATAGACCGCATTGCTCAGGTTTGGTGGTTCGGAGAG
Organism: Haplosyllis leylae; assembly: GCA_038406175.1. Classification (NCBI taxonomy): domain Eukaryota; kingdom Metazoa; phylum Annelida; class Polychaeta; order Phyllodocida; family Syllidae; genus Haplosyllis; species Haplosyllis leylae. The sequence goes on along the minus strand of JBCAUG010209623.1, from coordinate 16,679 downwards.
TGGACTTGTAGAGCTGCCACCTGGCTGTACAACATGTCACTAATGGTGTCCAGTTTCACCATGACAGCCATGGCCATGGAGAGGTGAGTACATACTGCAGAGATGCACCTGGTTGTGTTGTGTGTCACTAATGGTTTCCAGTTTCACTAAGACAGCCATTGCCATTGAGAGGTCAGTACATACTGCAGAGCTGCCACTTGGTTGTATTTTGTGTCACTAATGGTGTCCAGCTTCACTATCACATCCATGGCCATGGAGAAGTGAGTACATACTGTAGAGGTGCCATCTAGTTGAAATACATGTCACTACTCGTGTCCAGCTTCACCATGCCATGGAGAGGTGAGTAAATACTGCAGAACGTCTACCTGGTTGTATTATGTGTCACTAATGGTGTCCAGCTTCTATGATAGCCATGGCTATGGAGAGGTCAGTATTAACTGTAGAGGTGACATCTAATTGAGCTTCACCGTACCATAGAGGTGAGTATATACTGCAGATTTGCCACCTGGCTCTTTAGATAGTCTAAAGCATTGAAATATGAAAATTCAGCAGGTGTCAATTTTACATTGGATAAATAAAATTATATTTTGAAATTATACCATTATTTATTTTATTCGGATTCCGGCATGCATGCAGCAATAGACACTATTTGATATATTACAGATATCTGGTGATATGTTATCCAATGAAGGCGAAGTATATTTCTACGGTCAGTAGGGCGCGGAAGATCATTCTACTGGTTTGGATTTCGGCCTCGGCTCTGGCGATAATGCCGGCTTACTTCGTGGAAACTCGGGTACTCTTCTAACAAAAATAACCGAGTTTTTCACATTTACATTTTAAGCCTGAATTTCAAGATGTAAAAAGTTGCCTCCAGTGAGAAATGAACTTACAACACTGACCATCACTGCATTTAAGGTTGAATGCTTATCCAAATAGGCCAGAGAGGCATGTGCTACTTGGCAGACCTTACACTGAAGTTTGTTTCATGGACCATTTCACAAGTTGAAAAATCATTAAAGTATGTCTGATTGAAATTCTGTCTTAAAATGTAAAATTTGATCTGACTGTGAAAAACTCGAATCAGTGCACTATCAATGGGTCACAAGTCACAAAATAATTTATTAATGTTGATTTCATACTCAGGCCCATTTTGGTAACATCTTTTTGCTGTTTGGCCCAGAACAATATATTGGGATGCTGTCTTTTCTTCAAAGATTTAACACAAGTCCTTTGAAAACAAAACTTTTAAGAGACATTATTGGGGAACATTCACCAGCCAATTTATAATCTCACTACAATTACAGTGGCGGGTCCAGGATTTCCCAGACGGGTGGGGGGGGGAGGGGTGCCAACCCCAAGATGTTGGCGCCAACCTATTTTTTGGCCAATTTTTTCCTGAAAACTGCATGAAAATAAAAAAATTCGGATCGGGGGGGGGGGGGGCGTGTCGCTGGTGCCCCAATTCGACCCACCAATGAGTCAAAGATACAGCACACCCCTATTGAAATCAACGAAAATTGGGTATGATAAAACTTTTTAAAACTTTACAAACTGTTGCAAATATGAATATGAATAAGTTTCAAATGAAAAAATATAATGATATTACTCTCTTTCTATTTATAATTTACAGTTTTATCAAATTCAAAGTATTAGTAAGTTTCCCTTAAAGTTTCTATGGTCTCCTTGACAGGGCTGCCACACTTCGATCAAGATAAAATTCCCTGTGTTTTCCCTGTGATTTTCCTGTTTTCAGCATTTAAATAACATGTATTCCACTACTTATTCAGAGCAATATACCACTAGTAATCTCCTCTGGGCAACAATCACAAAAACCTCATTCAATTTCCCAATTAACCAACTCAAAATGCACAGCATAAGACAAAAGATCGTAGAACCATCCCACCACAACCTTGGTATTATGTCTTTTTATTTTTCAAACTTCAAAATTTCCCTGTGTTGGAGGTGAACTCCCTGCGTAAAAAAGTTTTTAATACTTTTAGGCAAATTTCCCGTGTTTTTCTTGTCTGGAAAAATGGCCATCCAAATTCCCCGTTTTCCCTGTGCCGTGGCAACCCTGCTGAAAAAGTGAAGTGCGCTTAAACAAATCACTATGCTGATAATACAGTTAATGTTCAATGAAGTTTGTAGACTGTTTGTAGACTGCAAGTTAACACATAGCTTTGACGTCATGGTCTCAAAGAACTAGCATGTACGTTGTGCTGCAGCTCGCTTGATCCTGGGTTTGAGCCCCAACCAATTTGAAAGAGTGTAGATAAAAAAGGATTGGCTGTCAAACTGACTGCCAAGAGTACTTTAGAGAACGCAACCAAGGGATCTACCCTGGCTTTGAAACAAGGGCAGACGTCCCAAGGGGGGTTTTTCACAAAAGGCTGAATAGCTTATTCACTTCTTATTCGTCCTTTTTTGACGATTAAGCTATTCATGAATAAGAGGCAAATAAGGCTTCTAAATAGCAAAACTATGGACTTAGACTGGTACTATTCCAGATATCTCCAGAAACGCAAATAGCCTATTCACGACTTGCTATTCATGCCCTTTGTGAAAAAAACCCCAGAAGTCCTGAATAGGGGCATCAGTGTATGTAGGAGACAAGGAATACAAGGAAGGGATCCATCCTGGCTGTGAAAGCCAGTTAAGGGCCCATTTACCCCTAGCGTTTGATACACCGCTGCCAGATCGCTCCCAAATCAAACACATGAATGCTGTCCTGTATTATTACACCAAGCATCAGTGACTGTCACTTGGAAATCGCTTTGCAACCCATTTGGAGTGATGTTGCAGCGACGTTGCAGATGTGTCGCTGTAGCTAGATGTAAATGGGCTCTAAGACCTCACGCAAAGTCCAAAACAGAAAAAATCAATGGGCCCATAAAAGGAACTCCAAAAATTTAACGATGACAGATTATATCTTTCGACGAAATGATAAAATCGTTTTCTCAAAATCCTTTGAAGCCCTTTGAAGCAGACTTGTAAATTGTGACAAAATAATAAACATCCTTATTCTGGTGACAACAAGAACCCCACTGGGTGCCCATGGTGACAGAAGAGTGAAGTTACTGTTGCTGTGTTTTTTCAGTACGGCCGATGCACGCATGAGAATGTGGACCGTGACCTTGCTCAACAAACGCTCGCTGCCTATGCCGATCAGGAGAATAAAGATGCTGGATTGGCCGCGTCTAACGCAGCTATACAGGCTCTGAACAAAGAAACTGTGGCGGTGAGTCCTCCTCCTCCTCATCTTCTTCCTATTTTGAATCAAAACTTTATAAGTCGGAGTGGCTGAACGGTTTACAGCGCTGTGCTTGCTGTACGGACAGTTGTGGGTTCGAGCCCCGAACCTCCACCAATGCTCCTGGACATGTGCTGACCTCTATACAGTCATCAGGTGCTGGCTTTGAAACCCAAGGCAGATGTCACCAGAAGTCCAAAACATGGGTATCAGTGGCCTCACAAATTTTTTTGAAAAAAAACTTTATAAAATCAACAGCATTCAGGACTCTGAATTCAGCTGAATCATCTAATTTTGATGAATTTAATAAAGAATCAGGAAATTACGATTGGCTGTCATGAGGTTTAGCAATTCAATGAAATTACGAAACAGGGGTATTTCAATTTTTCAGGTGCTGTTGTACGTCATAGTTGTGGCCTTTTCGATTCCCTTGTCTGTCACGATATTCGCCTACACAAGAACCGGGATATCCTTGCACAATAGCGTCAAAGTAGCAAAGGATCTGATTGGCTCTGGGTAAGTTTTATGCTTGATTGATTCCCTTAGGTTAATATCACCGTGGACAGAAATGTTAAAGATTGAAGTGAATACTATCAGTTACAATGACTTTTGGAGGTGAATACCAGGAAATTCTCACCACACTGAATTGGTATTCATCGAGTGTAATGAGGTGAATACCACATACAGTGGAGGTGAGAATTTCCTGGTATTCACCTCCAAAAGTCATTGTAACGATTTTATCCTATGACGAGTATTCACTCGTAGATACCACAAAATTGGTGTATTCACCTCCAAATGTACTAATGCAATCGAGTTTTTTCAAAAGTCTTGTCTAATTAGATGAATTGGACAAAGAGAATTTTTACAAAAGTGGGGCTCGAGTCCAGGATCTCCAGCTTATATTCCAACTGCTTTAACCATTACACCACAGAGTCAACTGTGCTTTTGGGGAACTTTAAAAAAACTTTAAAAAACACCTATTTCATACACCACTGCATCTGTCCAATTCGTCTAATTCATCCAATTAGATGAAAACCTTCCCATTTTTAAAAACAACTAGAATATTTATCAGTGTCTTTTAAACCAATGCGAAGGCTGCTTTTGCGATAGGCATAGGATAAACGGTAAGTTCTGAGTCAGAAGAATGATATTTATCTGGTTTCTGTGTTATGTACGACATATTACCCTTCGCTGTGGTGTCTCTATATCATATAAGCCAAAGTTTGTAGATTTCCATAGCCTGAGCTCATGGGCTACATTCAACATGTGCGTAAGGTGAATCAATTCTGGGCTCTGATTGGTTTAAAACAGACTTTGGGTTGAGAAGCAGAACGACTTATATCTTCTGACTGTGGTGTTTGTTTGTTTGCTTGTAGACAGAGAACTTAATTTCAATTCTTGACACCAGATGACCCACAAGCCTTATTTCAAATGGTGACACTAGATGTCGCTCTTGGTTAATGACACCACAGACACTAATGACACCAGAAGTGCCAAATGACACCACATATTACTTACAATAACTCAGTATGACTTAGTATGAAACTTGGTATTTGATATTACTTTAACTTAGTGCAGGTGCGACACAATGCTGATAGGCATTCTTGTTGTCTTTTCTTGATGGCAGAGCATCATCCAGCGATAGAGAAGATGAACGGAGAGTGAACGATGCAAAACGTAAGATGGACGACCTTAAGAGCAGGTTGGAGGTAGGATTCTTCATCCGGGGGATTTCTTGTTTTCATTTATTCTTTTATATACTAGGTGTTCCAATGGATGTATGTTAACTCACAGAGACCTTTTCTTTTACTACAAGAAATAGACGGTAGAAAGGACCCTTCTAAAATACTAATATGAAAATGCACCGGTCATATCAGTCCTCATTTCATGTTGTATTGATAAGGGACCATTCGTGCTTACCGGTGTAGTATCGTTTACCGACCCCGCTCCCCCTCTCCTTTTTAACTTGGCAACGGCCCTGTTTTGACGTTGTGAACCAACCCGGGGTCCCATTCACGGCAATGCGTCCCGTTTTAACTTCGCCCCGTCTGTTGTGTGCGCGACACCTTAACTCCTTAACAATGATTTGGAAATTCATGTCGTCAATAATAAGTGTGACACCCATTACCATGACAAGAAAATCAAGTTTTTCACAATAAGATCAAATTTCACATTTTAAGACAGAATTTACATCAGACATGCTTTAATGATTTTTCAAATGTGAAATGGTGCACGACACAAACTTCAGTGAAAGGTCTTCCAAGTAGCACAGGCCTCTGTGGTCCATTTGGATAAGCATTCAACCTTAGATCCAATGATGGTCAGTGTAGTGAGTTCAAATCCCACTGGAGGTAACTTTTTAAATTTTTTTGAATTTCGTCATGCAAATTCAGGCTTAAAATGTAAATGTGATCTTATCATGAAACACTCGACTCAATTTACCTATCGGATTTGCCATGTAACGTTTGTTAATCACACAGGTATATTCTATACATTTTCATTTACCAGAAAATAAATCCTTATGAGACAAGAAGTAGACTTTCACATTTTTGTTGGTTTGTTCAATTTTGTCGAGAAATTTTATTCCTCTTGTCAGGAGTGTCCGTTGTACCAGGTTAAGTCTGTAAAATGAAAAGATACCTTGCTTATTGGTCATTGAATGTAGTTTCCCTATTTTAATGAAATGCAGTCGCCTTTTTGTTCGTGCCTACCCCGAGCGCTTAGACTAATTACAGATTTTCCATTGCGACATAATTGGTTGATTCTCCAAAGAAAAATTACACGATTCACTCCGGTATTTTTTATCATGCCCGAGCAATAAAGCGCTGCGAAAGCATACTGTTTTATGAAATAGATAAATAACGATTATGAGTGTATTATCAACTGATAGAACCCATGATGAGCATAGCGAAGAGTGGGTTTTATGTTGATAATACATGAATAGAAGTCTATTTATCTATTTTAAAAAATTTTACTAGATGATAGTCATATTGTGACGTTTTTGTGGTCAGTGTTCAGGGGTCAAGTAGTCAGGTTAGTGTAGTGCTGTTGAGGACACTTGAGTGATTTATGTGAATTTTCTATTCATTTGGGCTAGTCTATTTTATGAGGGTAGGGTAGAATGCCATTGGCTTGGATGTGTCAGTGCATGATTGTGTGTGTTTGAGGAAGGTTGTGTGTTTTGTGTCGTCTTTAGTGTTCAGTTTTATTAGGAATTATAGAGGATAATTTTGATTTTGAGGATGATGATTACTGGGATATGTTCATTACTCAATCATCTGGTAATGACAAGGATAATGGTGTTGTGTCACTTGAAGATAATGATGTATTTAGGACAGTCAGAGATCCCAATTTCTCTGATGTAAGTGACTTCGAAGAGGAAGACAAGGCTATTGGAAGGTGGTTGAGGTGAGATAGCATTATTGTCACGTGAGTTAAGATTGGTTTTTTAGGAAAATGTGACTGAATTATTTAGTGGAAATTATTGGTTTTTTCAGTCAATTGAAGCTGAAGGTCGGTGAATGTAGTTCTCAGAAGAAGGTGCAAAGAGGTTGCAATAAAATTGGTATTTCCAGAGTCATGGGGTAAGCATTTGAAGGGAATCAGTTTACGGTTTTCGGTTTAAGAGGACATTTTATTGAATTTTTCTGAGAAATTGGCTTGTTGAACATATTGTTTTTTTACATTTTTAGGCAACATGAGTAAGGTACTTTGTGTGGGAAGTGGAATTTTTCAAAAATAATTAGTTTGAAATTTTTGGATTTTCAGGATGAACTCTGTGGCAAACAGGTTGAAGCACCGTGCTATTGGTTCAGTAAGTCACAGGAATCAAGGTAGGAAATGTTCCTATAATCTAGTGAGTGATGAGAAAATTAACAAGATGATGGAGGTGCATTACCAGCAACATACTGAGTCGAAAATCAAGTGGGCTGTGAAGTTATATGAAGACTGGCATTCTATGAGGATGAGCCTTGGTGTATGTGACATGGAGATAGTAAATTCAGATTTGTCACAAGTTGAAAAGTTAACTGAAAATGACTTTGAGTTTGCATTATGTAGATCTATGTGAGGTTAAAAAAACAAGGGAAGAAGGTGATTACCCTGGACATACATTATATCAGATTGTCTGCTCATGGCAGAATCATTTGAGAAAGAATAATACCAGTAGATTGGAAACTTGTGCATGGCGATGAATTTTGTAACTTTCAGAGAGTTCTAGACAATGTAATGCAAGAAAGAGCTGCCCAATCGATAGGTACTGTTAAAAAGCAAGCGCAGGTAATTAGCCTTGATAACGAAAATAGTTTGTGGAACAGAAATGTACTAGGTGAAGACACACCTGACAAGTTATGTGACACAGTACTTTACTTGATTGGAGTGAATTGTGCATTAAGAGCAGGGGATGAACACTATGCTCTTTGCAGGCCAGGGGGTTATATGCCATCTCAATTCAGTTTTGAGACAAATTCCATGAATGTAAGATGCCTTGTATACAGGGAAGACTCAATGACATGAACAAGGAGAGGAAGGTGGTGTGGGTGAAGCCAAACTCTGATTTTTGATGTTGTCCTGTCAGGCTATTTGAGAAATATTTAAACTTAATTCCGTATGGTGGTGTCAAAGGAAATTTGTACGTTCAAAGTATGAAGAGGCCTAGACCAAGCTGTTGGTATACCACTCAAGCAGTTGGCATTAATAGACTGAGAAAGGTGGTGGGTTCCCTACTAAAGAATACAGGTCTAGATGGCTATTTCACCAATCATTCCCTATGTAGAACTTGTGCAACTAGGCTGTTTCAGGTGGATGAAAATGTGAAATTGATAAAGGAAATTACAGGCCATGTAAGTGATTCTGTATTCAAATATCAGACTACGTCTGATGAGCAAAGAATGTGCTTGAGCACTATAATACAAGGTAGGGTTGAAGAAAAGAAATTGTCTGAGGCAGCTCCTATGGAAATTGTACAAGAACCAAAGGTGGTACCAAATGAAGAGAAATTCAAAATTAGTAAGTTAGTGTTGCCAGTAAAAGTTACAAAACAGCCCAATGTTGAGGAAAGTTCACAAGAGTCAGAAGAGATTACCGGTAACATCACTGACCTACTGCAGAATGCTATTTCTTCCATAGGTAACAAAAGGGCCACAGTAACCTTAAAAGTTGAATTAAACTAGTGAAATCAGTGATGAGTAGGTTAATAAGTACTAAATTGTCTTGTAAAAATAACAAAAGTTTGATTGAGTGCAGTGAAGTTGCTTAGAAATTATAATAAATGTGTGTTCTCTTTCATTTGATATTGGTGTCGAAGTTTTTTTTTGGCGTAACTTCAATATTAATTATTGGGTGCACTGAGTGCACTAATGTCAACAAATGTCAAAAACTTATTGTCCTATTGATGCAATTGTTAAGTAAAATTGACATGAAATGGCTTTTCCCAACTTATAATCACACCTCATATGAATAGGGTCTCGCGCAAAATTTTTTAATAAATGTGACAAGAACTGCGTGTACCGGAGCCCCCCAGTTCAATCAACCATGACTGGATCAATTAAGTGCAGCCAATCCAACATCAATAATGTAACAACATATCCGGAAGCACTGGGAAACACCCCGAAAAGATGGCGACCCCCACACCGCAGAGTGATTTGATATAGTACAACAACAAACTTGGTCGTTTGGACTTTGGAGAAAATTTTCAATGGGTAACAGTATGTACATTTTTGGTATGTACTTTCTCAAACAATTTTCAAACAATGATATATTATCTAGCAAATTTTAATTTTATTGCTTAATTCTTTCAGATTTTTAAAGACCACTAATATATTATGAATCACCAGAAGCATAAGAATTTTTCCTAAATAACACAAATCTGACCCAGTGGAAGCAACTTTATTAATGTGAGGACATCTTGAGCCCCACTTCCGAGGTGCCTTGTTTTAAAATAAATATTTCCTTTTGCATTTTTACCTGCTCAGGTATTTTTCACCATTCACATCAATCCCCATAAGTTCATAGAATTGCCCCTGCATACGTTTTGTCGATGGTAGCACCTCGGTTAAGGGTCTGTACGTGTAGATGAACGTTGCATCGGGGAACAGATCGGCCAGAATGTCAAGATGCGCCTGATGGTGCGGAGCTTTGGCAACGTATCTTATATTTCATATCTGCAAAACACAAACATTTTTATAAAATTGAAAATTTCAACTGACAACACAACATTTTTGGTGGCTCGTTAGAGTGGCCTTAGTGGTTGGTTTGGTCTTTTTGCCCCACAATTTTGGGCCCGATCCTTCGCTCCCCTTCGCCCCCTTTACTCCCCTTCGCCCCTTGGAACGAGCCACCTGGTGAAACTTTCACTACCTTAAATTATCGTCATGTCCTGAGATGCATATTTTATTCATTTTGAACAGAATATTGTAATAAATTATATTCAAAGTTTCTTTAAGATCACACCCGAAACAAGACGACGGACCCAAGGAATTAATTTTGTCTTAATTTTATAGTTTTTGTCGAAATTTAGGCTAAAACGGGATGTCGATTAACTCCCCCTCCAAGTGGATCCGCCACTGCGTAGTTTTAGCACATCTTTTAACAGTGGTGGATCGAGGATTTCAGAGAGGGGGCTATCCCTAAGAAAGGCGCCAATCTACTATTTGACCAATTTTTCCGAAAATTGCATGAAAATGAAGGAATTTTGGCCGAAGGAAATGGGCTGCGTCCCTTGCGTTTCCCTAGATAAACCACTGCTTTAAACTGTCATCAAAGAAAATATCAGGAAGTGAACGTTTTATCAGGTGACTCGCTAAGGGGAATTTATTCCAAGGCGCCAGGCCTCGCGCCCATGCAGCTTGAAGTATTTTTTGCTCCCCACCGCCTCTCGGTGCAAAAAGATCAAAGAGTTCAGTTATGACATATAGTGTTGAGGTGTCCCCACCACTTGCAAGTACAATCGCCACCCCATCTATATTCACAGAGTCGCAAAAGGCCTTCATAGTCCCCACCACGGGCCGAAAATTTTGGGACAAAACCAGCCAATTAACAACTAAGGTGACTCAAACGAGCCACCAATAATGTGAAAAACAAGTTCTGGTAATAGACCTACCGTATCCCCAGCAGAGTATCTGAAGTTGTTTCTTGTAGTACTCGTACATGTATCTGGCCGCAGCCTTGTCATCAAAATACAACTTTGCAAAGTTTTTGACTGTCAGGAGAAATGCAGGGTTCACAAATGACCTGAAATTAACAATTTAGAACATTTTAACATGGTTTTCTTTCTACATTAAATGAAAATCTGAAAGACCATAAGGTATGACTGGTTGCAAATTGCTACAGCTTTGTTCCTCTTTGGAATGATAAATCATTGGCTATTTAACCTTATGAGTTAAAAGCTTAATTTTCAGCGGCGGATCCAGGATTTCCCGGGGGGGGGCGCCAACACACTATTTGACCAATTTTCCTTGAAAACTGCATGAAAATAAAGAAATTTTGGCCCAGAGGGTGGGGGGGCGCGTCCCTAGCACCCCAATGTAGATCCGCCACTGATTTTAGAAACAATATTTATATTGTGTCACAAAATCAAATGGTAAAATAAAAATTTCGACATTGTACATTGCATAGGTCCCGCTCTGATTTCACTCAGCCATGTCTGTGTGAATGTGCCATAACATTTATTACTGATTCTAACCCGCCGGGGCGGTCTTAGTTGGCCCAGACCAAAGATTTTTCGAGGGCTTGGTCTGAGTCAACCAAGGCTTTCCCCTGTAATGCATTTTCAATGGCACCTTGGTTGCCTTTTTGCCCTAGGGCAAAATCCTTGGTTATGTGTCCAAGGGTTTTGATCTTCAGCCATCAATCAAGCCTTTTTGGCAAAAATATAGACAATAATATGTTGGGTTAGAATAAGATCCATTCCCTTGTGAATTTGCCTTGGTTTGGCTCAGACCTCAAGTCTTGTTTCCACCCAGTCCTCAGGCTAAAACCCTCAGACTCGGTGTTAACAAGGCCCTTAGGCTGAGCCGACCAAGGTAATTTATCGGGAATGGATCTTTAATCCCCGTCAAAACCTGAGTTGACAAATAAGGAGCACCAGACTGACAAGCACTTTTGTTACCACCCGCATTCCCAAGGAATGGGGAAGGTAATGTTTTCACAGGTGTACCCTCCACCCAAAAAAATTTTTTTTTAAAATTTTTTTTTCTATAAATTTCCTTGGGGGGACATATGTCCCCTGGGATAGGTTTGCTATGTGGCGGGCGGTATGCCTCTTGCGTTCACGCAGGAGGTCTTTCTTGTTTCAAAGATATTTTCGTTTATCATTAAAGTAGCGTCAGCCGCTTAAATTACAGCAATTTCATTGGCCAATAGCTCTTCCTTTTTTAACAGATGAAACTGTATATCAGTGAAAGCAAACTGTATATCAGCGAAAGCAAACTGTATATCAGTGAAAGTAAACTGTATGTGAGTGAAAAAACTGGATATCAGTGAAAAAAGCTGTATATCAGTTAAAAAAAAGCTGTATATCAGTGAAAAAATGTATATCAGTGAAAAAAGCTGTATATCAGGGGCTTTGCCCCTTCAGGTGATATACAGTAAAAAAGTCCTTCAGGTGACAAAACTGTATAACTGTGGAACAAAATCACGATATTGGCTGTTTCTCTCGAGAGAAATCCACTGTTTTTCTAAATTGGGACAGCCCCCCCCCCCCCCGCATATCCGCGACTGTCCCATGTAGGGTAGATTTAGATTTAGATGGGTCCATCTCAAACTTTTGTGTCAGTTTTGAACTGATTCATTTCACGCCTCGAATGCATTGGACATGTTGAAGTCTATTTGGGCCACTCGCCACAGCCAAAGAAAACTTCATCTGTTCTCTTGAATCCAACGTCGTGACGAATACTAGAACTACACCAAAGCTTGCTGTGTGTTTCATTTCATGTAGTTTCTTTAAGGGATCAGAAAATAAGTGGTTTTTAATGGGAAATCCTTAATCCATCACTAGGCATAGTCTGTGTATGAAATAGTTACCTTTGCTGAATCATTACACATTCTTCTGGCTTGTCAGCTCCCATTGGATGAATAACAAAGGATTTTCCGTTCAGCAATCGGGATATGTCTGAATAAATTGAACAAAAATCACTTTTAAATAAAAATAAATTCATTCATTGATTATGCCCAATTTTGTCTCATTTTGAAATATTATGCCCAATTTTGTCTCATTTTGAAATCCCATTAACTGATGTGTGTGAAAATGAGTGAAATATTACAACATAACAAGAAAGGCCTCCTGCGTGAACGCAAGAGGCATACCGCCCCCCGCGTAGCAAGTGCTCGCTCTGCTGCTCTGTCGGGGGGGGGGGGTACCCCAACCTGACCTGGCCCGAGGGGGAGTACCCCAACCTGACCTAGGGTATCCCTCCACCTGGGACTGGGGTATGCCCATCCAACAGAAAGAACATGGGACCAGTGGAAATATTGTGGGATGGAGATGGGGTACCCCCAGAAAGGACATGGGACCAGTGGAGGTATTATTGGATGAATATGGCATACCTCCCCCCCACCCGAACAGACACACACATGTGAAAACATAACCTCCCGTCGTACTACGTACGCGGGCGGTAATAATCATTTATTCCTCCAGTAGAATTAATACGGTTTACCTGTCGGATGCCTGCAGAGGATGGGAAACATAGGGAGATACTTACCCATCTCCTGCACTGCACTTTTGTAACGTGGATCCTCTCTGACATTTTCCACAGGACCGGGTGGACATGGGTTTACTTGCTCCCAACGGGCAGGGCACCTACACAACAAAATAGTCCGTTTTTCCTAAATGTGTTCGCAACGTTTTGGATCTTATTATTGCCCGTCAGTGCAAGCCCAATGGCATCTTCTTGTGAGACAACTGTGATCTGATTTAGACCATTTAGGACTTTGACTTTATAGACTTTCACATAATGTTTTCAATTGAAAATGTACTATCCGCGTGTACATAAATCACAGAAGCATTTAAAATAGATGGAATTTTTTGTCATTGGAAATTGATGTGACTTTCAAATTAAATGACAATTAATCTTCAGATAATCTTGGCCTTTTATTAAGTGTCAGTGGCATACAGTGGAATTTCACGTGAAATATGAAATTTTATTCAATTGACCTTGACTTCGATTCAGTGACCTTGGTACTTAATAGTGATCTGGATATTGTAAAGATGTATGCGCATACTGAAAATGAAGTTCCTAGCTTCAGCAGCTCAAAAGTATACACAGACGGACATGACTGAAACCCGCCCATACGCTGATGATGAAATCCTGAGCTAGTTGGCATACCTAAACCGAGGATCACAGGCGAGAAGCCAGTTCAGAAACGTTGTTCCAGTTCTGTAGTGACCTACGATAAATACGGGTCTTCTTATGGGAACCTACAATGGAAATATAAATTTAAGAGCAAAATGATTTCAATCACAAACACAGTCACTTAGTGACGTGCGTATTCCGAACCCAGCCTTTTGAAAATTAAAAGCCTCCGCTGACCACCTGTTCAGTGTAGCACTTTTTCTGGTTCTCTGAAACATTGTGTGTACACAAACATGCCTCTGGCATCAGACCATTTGTCATTGCGCGAAAACTACATGTTACCACCAAATTCTAATTTGGATTCCCATCATTTTTTTCTAACACTGGAAGTGTTGCATACCGTGTGTAATTTGAATGACAACACATTTGTTGCGTCAAATTTTTGTCGTTGACACAGTTCTCTTGTAAATGGACATTTTTGTTGCAAAACAAACACCGTTAAGGTTAAGGGTCTATTCACACCGAGCGATAGCGTGAGCCAGAGCCGCATCCCACTTGGAAAGGAATACATTGATTTCAATGGCATCATTCAGACCAAGCGATAGCCAGAGCATTGCCCCTAGTGGTACAGCTACCAAAATGGGTCCAGGACCCATTTGATTTTTTGCCGCTAGCGAGACCAAGTGATGCCGCTCTCGCTCACGCTCACGCAATCGCTTGGTCTGAATGAGATTTAACATAGACTCTATTACGAAGCCAAACCTGTAAAGTGATTTTAGTGTAAAAATTACCATTTTTTAGGTAAAGCGATATTTAAGCTTCACTTAAAATCGACGGAAATTTTTAAAAATATTCATTGAGCCGAAGGGCACAAAATCAGCTGATGTAGGTTGAACTTTTTTCAACGTATTACGGAGTAGATAGTATGAGATAATACCAGTGGCGGATCCAGGATTTCCCAGAGGAGGGGGCTCCAACCGCAACCTATTATTTTAGCAAATTTTCTCCAGAAACCGCATGAAAATGAAAAAATTTTGGATCCAGAGGGGGGCGCGCATCTCTGGTGCTCCTTGGTGCTCCCCCTGGTGGATCCACCATCTGGAGTCTGTTGGATTGTTTGGTTGATGAGTAATCTTGTTTTGAGGGGTTCCTTCAATATGTTAGAGAGGGTTACTCTGCCAAGTAGGTTAAACTCATCCAAGAATTCATCATCCTGTAAATCAGAAAAATATTTCGATTAACATCGTCTTTATTGCCATTTTGCAAAAAAAAAAAAAATACTACAACATATACAGACGTTTAGCTTGAGGTTGAGGTTGAGATATCGGCGAAAATAACACTCTCGACAGTTAAATCGAGTATATTTTAAAATCCTCATAGGATACAAAACATCATTGACGGCTAAATCGAACATGTTATAAAAATTGAGGATTTTTTGGTAACATACTTGATTTAACTGTCGACTATGTTATTTTCGCCGACATCTCAACCTCAACCTCTGCTAGAAAGGATCCACATACAGACTTATGTTCAGGGAAAATTATTTAGCTTACATTTACAGTTCACAATATTGATTAGTTATTGATAATACTGATCAGTCTAAATTTTGAAATATAATTCAAAACTAAAGTAACGAACCCGCCGGAACACTGATAAGTGTTTCGAAAAGTTCTCACAACTCAATCCTTAAGAAACAGATCGAACTAAAGCATCAATAAATTCTAATTTTGATCCATGAGACATGTGAGAGGTTTCTTATTTCATTTCAGAATTACAATAATTTCCGATAAGATTGTGTTAAATAACTACGTCAAATATTGCGTCAGCATACTTTTTAATATCTGGTTTTTGAAGTTCCTCTTCCGAACCTTCTGGTAAACCTAAAATTTAGGTTAAGTAAATTAAGCAAATTGAAAATATTTATGAAACAGGAATGCCTTTCAGTCGAAGGCCTACTATCCGCGTAATAAATAGATCACAAAAAACATTCATAAATCCACAGAATTTTTTAGTGAAATACAAACATTCTGAAGTAACAGTAAGGTAAAAATATGTCAGTTTTTTATTTGACCTTGAACTTGACCCAATGACCTTGATATTCAAACTTGACCTAGATGTGATCAAGATATATATGTACATTGAAAATAAAGTTCCTAGCTATAGCAGTTCAAAAATCATAGCCTGAACAGACACACACACACATGCACACAGACAGACAGACAGACAGACCCGACTGAAATTATTACCTATCCGCATAACAGGTAGGAAAAGAACAATTGTACAAAAATCTAACTAAAAATAAATTCAATCAATCAATCAAAAAACAGGTTAAGACAAGTAAACAAAGGGTGCTGTCTATAATGTAATCCTGTACTTGCGCTGAAGAATACATTATTTACGAAATCATGCCCTCAGAAAATATTTTTGAGTATGCTTGATTATATTAAAAAGGTTTTCCAGACATTTTGAACAAAAACGGGTTTGCACCACACCCCCCACCGCCCCCCACCCCCGCCTCTAGGGGTTGGCATTCTCTCTCCTAAAGGAAAGACTATATATCCGTCCTGCCCGCAGTAGCATCTCTTTACGAGTTCGCGTTGGTTATGAACATCATTCATGAACTGTGTGAAACAAAACAAACAAGTCTCCACACAGTAACCTTATTTTGCTTTTTTCAATCTTTTTCACTTTAACAAGGGACACTTACCCCTGATTATGTAGTCTCTGTTTACATCACATATTTTAATGCCCAGACGTTGCAGAATCTTGTCGGCAAAATTAAGAAAATTCACCAGGAGACCAAGACCTACGCTTAATATTCCCATAATGTATAGCGACGATAAGGATAGTTTTACAGTATGTGGTGACCAAAGCGCAGCTGAACTGTCTGTTGTGACCTCGCACAATAAATAAACTACGATTGTCTTGAAGCTATGCAGTACAGGTTGGCCACGCTTAATTGTGGTCCCGCACGTACACATAGTGTACGGCGGACCACATAGTACTCAAGATGAACATCTGGGCGGTGGATACTTTTTACCTAAAAACTTAGAAAATTTGGGGGGATTTTTTGTGCAGATTTGGCCCAAGCATCACCCTTCCGAAATAGGGAAATTTGGTTTTCAGCAGATTTGGAC
>JBCAUG010209622.1:0-34870 GCA_038406175.1 Haplosyllis leylae | reverse complement strand
AATTACTTTAAATGTAAGAATTTTGGTATTTTTTACCTTGTTTTGAAGTTCAGTTAAAACAGCTAAAATCCAATTTTCAATGATAAAAATCGACATGAAACATTAGATATCCAGACTAATCCTTTTGCATTCAAACAGACAGGTATCCAGACAGTAAGCACAAGAAATTTCAAACAGATATTCCAATTTTAAAGCCATTTTTCGTGAGGTTAAAGTTGACTAATAATCCAACAATACATCCACACTGTATGACTCCCAGCACTGAAATGAGCTATGAGAATGCATTCAACCCTAACCCTATTCAGATCTGAACAGAACTCAATATTTTGACACCCCATTCATCTATTGATCTATTGTACACCTTGTGAACCATGATTTAAGTAGTTTAACAGACTCAAACTGTGTGCCAATAGCAATTAATGCACTCGCCTTCGGCTCTGTGCATTAATTCCCATTAACACACAGTTTTCCGTCTGTTAAATCTTACTTATCTTCCTCCTACCAAAATAAAACGATATATTTTCCGAGAATTCGACATTTTCCAACTTTAGTGATTCTCAGTCAAAATCTAGATCACGACTTTGAGTAAATGGATGTTTCTTTAGCCTATTTTTGGACCACAAATATCACATCAGCACTCATTGTCCAAAATCATAATATACAAGAAAGTCCTCCTGCGTGAACACAAGAGGCATACTCCCTGCCACGTAGCAAGTGCTAATTCTTCTGTCCTATCCTGGGGGTACCCCATCCCAGCGGGGGGGGGGGTACCTGGAGTACTCCCCATCCAGACCTGGCTGGGGTACCCCTCCCACCATCTGGACCTGGCTGGGGTACCCCTCCCCCCATCTGGACCTGGCTGGGTACCACCCCTTTAACAGACAGACATCTGTGAAAACATAACCTCCCGTCGTATTACGTACGCGGTCGGTAAATATACAGGGTTTTTATCTTGGAGGACTTAAATAAATACTCCTTGAAGCAAATGTTTAGAAAAATGGAGAAACATTCAAATAAGTTTGTCCAAATACAAGTCAGTCTTGACTGCTGTTCACAAACTAGTTCAACCCATTTCAAAACAGTTTCATTCGAGTTTTCTCGTAATTTCTTAAGTTGACAACGTTGGCATTTTTATACAACTTATAATGTAAATAAATTGGAAACACTTATGAACTTATTGAGTTTCAAAGTAAATTGACATTTGTCATGGGACTTTGAATTTTAACTGATGTGATGAATTGCTCTATCTGTCATATTTTCAAATTTGGGCAAGTACAAAATTGTCAACATTGCCAATTTTATGTAGTATATGGGAAAACTCTATTGAATACCAGTTTCTTACTGGGACTATTCTAGTTCTACTTGGTCAATTGCACATGATATATTTCTCTGATTGGCCTCAAAGTGTAACACCTAGATCTATGAAACTGTTGGTGGGCAGAATGATATATCTTTTTCTAATCCCGAAAGAAGTTCATGAATCTGGTCATTTTTGAGGGTATCAGAAAGTTCTGGTTTTGGTTTCGTCTATGAAAAGTTTGTAAAAATATGTTTTGGAGCACACATAAGGATCTAATACACTATTTAGTTAAAAAAAAACCTGTACAATTATATCTTAAATGAAGATGCTCTTAGAAAGGTTGGGATTTTTAAGTGGGATGTCTGACATGTGGTAATAGCCCACTGCCTGTTCCATAGCCTTGAGTCATTCCTTGCAGATCTACCTTGGTTTCTGACACCCAGGGTAGAATTCCTTAGAATTCCAAACCAGTAGCCTGAGAAAAGGCCTGCAAAAGTATAACACAAAAGTGGACTCTTTTTAATTACAATAATAAGGCCAATGTGGTTTCAGTGCTGCCTGTGATTAGTTGCAAAAATGTTGCCACATTTGTGCACATGTTTGCTCGTTCTCTTCATATTCTTTCCCAAAACACACAGGGTTACCCAGAATGTTTCACTTCCGTGCCATCATTTTATAATGGACCCTGGTCCGTTCGCTTTGTGAAAAGACAAAAAATACGCTTGTGGCAACATTTTTGCAACTAATCTGCAATCTGGGGAGTCCATTGCATGTAAGCAAAAAGTCCTGGGGACGTTGTAGGTGTAAGAAACAGGGGTATCAGTGGTCTCACAAAAAGGACTTCTGTTCCCCAAATTTGGTTTTTAAAGAAAGAGAGAGAACAAGTACTCAAAAGGAAAACGTCCTTCACAGCTGTTTATCTCGGTTACGTTATTTTTCCGGTGGGTTTTTCCAGCTTCCGTCACCGCAGCAGGTTTGTAACCAATAACTGAGATTACCACGGGTGTGATCGGAATAGCAATTGAGAATCTATTTCCAATTGTCTGTGATTATGCGTGTTAATTGCGATTATAAGTGTAAAGGAGGTAATTAAATCAGAGAAAATAATCGGAGACAACAATTAGTTATAGATAAAGACCTGGTCAGAGAGCATTTCTTAGAAAATAATTCGTTCGAGTGGCCGCAGGCCACGAGAATGAATTATTTTCAATAATGCCCGACTGACCAGTGTCTTTATCTAATTTAAAGCCTTTTAAGGTCCGGAGAACCCCTATCGGAAGAGTGATCTACTAGGAAATTCAACTTTGGTTGGCCTAACCTTTTGTTGCATTGTTCCTTGAATTTTGCTCAGAAAAGTTCAACGTTCAATAGGTACCTTCTCTGTACTTGGGGTCAATTGTCCTAGGTGACGGAATATGCAAATTTGCCTTTTAAGGGCTGTAGAATGGCCCACAAAGTCACGGGAGCAAAGCGAAAAACAACAGACGGGGAGAGCCACTGAGGCACGGAGCGAGCCAAGCAGTGGCCTTCCCCCAGTCTCATTTAGCATTCAGTCGGCGTGCTGTTCACTTCAATTTCGGAATATAGGGGGCACATTCAACCTCATGGAAAGTGCTTTTAGGATTAATATTTCTGTCTGAATTTTTTTGTGGATACTGTCTGGATATGTACCTATCTGTGTGCAAAAGGATTAAGTTCTGTGACCAGTATTTCTGGTGGATTTTTTAACTCAAAATTGACAAAAAATCGGATAAAATGCAGAATCTTTCGGATTTAGGTGCTCCAAAAACAAGGTAAAAATTACCAAAATACACCACTTACATTGCTTTTAAAGGCAAATGGACCTCATAAATGAATTCCTGGTGTCTGGTTTGTACTGGTAACATGTGTCGTAACATCATATTTCAGTAATTTTTTTCAGATTCACATTCAGT
Organism: Haplosyllis leylae; assembly: GCA_038406175.1. Taxonomy (NCBI): domain Eukaryota; kingdom Metazoa; phylum Annelida; class Polychaeta; order Phyllodocida; family Syllidae; genus Haplosyllis; species Haplosyllis leylae. The sequence continues at coordinate 31,636 of JBCAUG010209622.1, read as the reverse complement.
GCACTTTTCAGTGCACCTGGGTCAGTGCACTCAAGATGCCAATTTTCGTGGCAGGTGTCACATCTGAGGGGAGAGCCACTGTGAGACAATAGCCAGAAGCAGTGGTTTTCCTCTCAGATAATCACACCTTCTCTGAATAGACGACGGGCCTTAAAATGCTTTAATGAGGTGTAAATAGATGTAATGGCTAAATGTTCCCAGATTTTGATTGTTTAATATTGTTTGAAGGTTTAATGATATCTGTTTTCTATTTTCATATCCGTTTTTAAGGGTTGTATCTATTTTCTTCCTTATGAGACCCTGTATGTTCTTTTTACTTGGGAAGGAAGTTAGGTTTAATTTCATCAATGGCTATCATGTGTATGACATCCAGCTTCCTATGAACCATTCTATCAGCAAAACAGTGCTGCACAATACTATAGGTTAGTTCATACAAACAGCCACCAAGTTTTTCTGCTACATGGGGACATATAAACAGCTGCATATCTTTCCCTTTCTTTTATCTTTGATGTAATTACAGTTGTTGTTGGTGGCTCCACGCAAAGTAATCAGTGCTATCGGGCCGACAAGTAGCTAAAATAGAAAACGGATGCGAAACGCGCGCAGTTTATTGTCGTTCATTGTGTAATTTACCTGGAATTTGATTAAATATCGGAACTGTAGTCTAGACTTGCTTCATGTTGCCTTGTGAATTTATGCCCGGGACTTCTCTTGATAGAATGTTTCACATTGCATCTATGTCTGACTTCCCAAATACAACAGATTCCGGGATGGATTTAGTAGTATTGTATCCGTTTTGTTTACATGAAAATGCAGTCAGTGTTACCAGCAATTAACAGAAAATGCGTCTTAGTGTCATTAGGTCGAAGGCGCACCATCCACGTAACACCTAGATGACAAAAACATTCTAGTTTTTTTCAAAATGGGCAGATTTTCATCTAATTGGATGAATTAGACGAATTGACAGAGGCAGTGGTGCATGAAATAGGTGGAATTTAAAGTTCCCCACAAGTACAGTTGACTCCATGGTGTAATGGTTAAAGCAGTTGGAATATAAGTAGGGGACCCTGGACTCGAACCCCACTTTTGTAAAAATTATTTTTGTTCAATTCATCTAATTAGACAAGGCATTTTGAAAAAACTCGATTTACAATCTAACACATAAATTTCATTTTTTAGCATTTGACTTTGATATTGAGTGACCTTAACTATGACCTTCAGATGATTTTGACCCTTTAAGCACATTTGAGTGTAATCATATAAAAAAGTTAGGTGAGATGTGGCAATAATACATTGGACCTTGAACCAATGACCTTATACTCAAGCTTGACCGAGATGTATCTGCATGCTGAAAATGAATTTTCTAGCTTTAGTAGTTCAAAAGTTATGGCCTGAAATAGACAGATACGCACGTAGCAGACACAAATAGGACATCAACAGGAAAAATAGGACTTGACACTTTTACACTTTTCAACTTTAATAACAAATCTAGCTAATATTTGGTAATTAAAAAATCTAGCCAGACTGTTGCCTCTGAAAAAAAGTATATTTTATTATTGGATAATTCCACATGAAAATATTCCATTTGAAAGAATTGCTCACTGACCTGTAGTCCAAATATCTAACAATAAACTACTCGTTTCGGATGCATCAACATGCCTAAACTTTTTTTTTTAAAACTTTGGGGGACATAAGTCCCTTTTGTGGGACCACTGATACCGCTGTTTTATACTTCTGGTGACGTCTGCCCTGGGTTTCAAAGCCAGGGTGGATGTCTCGCTTGCACGCTTTCTTGCCTGCACGCTAGTCCACAGATTCACCCCTGGTGCAACACCTGCTGACTGTATAGAGGTCAGCATGGCAGCCGAGCCTTTTTGATCCACGTACCTGCAGATGTGTGTGCAAGCATTGGTGGAGGTTCGGGGCTCGAACCCATGACTGTCTGTGCCACAAGCACAGTGCTGTATACTGTTCGGCCACTCCGGCTTGGTATCCTGTCTGGGAGTTAGGTGAGGGTACCCTGGTCCAGGTCATCCTGTCTTAGGGAGAGGTGGTACCCTGGTTCAGATGACCGTACCTCCCCACCCCCCACCCACCCAGCTCGGTCTGGTCTAGCATGATAAGGACGGTGGGTGTGGTCGGTATTGCCTCGTAATGTTAATGGTAGGCTGTCTTGTTACAATAATTCTTTATAATTTCAGATATGCCAAGAATCTCGGTGACAGTGATGTGGCCCCGTCGTTCAGTTACATGTTGCTGGAGTCGCTGGTTGAAAACCTAAGGCTTATCCCACGTGTTCGATCCGCTGGCGCACTCCACTGGTTGTTTACTCTACTCAACCGCATCAAATGCATGGACGCTGCCTTGACTGGACACGCATGCGTGGAGATACTAGGAGAGGTTGCGAAACATTATCATGGCAGAATCAATCCGCTCCACTCGCTGCTCAAGTCAAGGTGGGTGTACTTTTGGAGGGATTTTTTTGCGGTTTTATACATTGAATAAGTCATGTGCCTTCGACTCACTAAGGCCACTGTGTTTGAAAGCAGATTCACTACATTTTGAAGGTTTATTAAAATTGCAGGTTTGGTTTGTACGGTTCCCCGCTTGATCCCGTGCTGTTCGCAATAGATCCACCACAGTTGGCGAAAGTTGGAGCCAATTCATCGCCGACTTCTTATGCGTCCGTGACAACTTACTCCTCAATGACGGGTTTTTCAACTCATTCAACAACTGGGATGGGAAGTTCAAGTGCAAATACAGGAAACACTGGTAAAATTTACGCTGATGTAAATTGCTCATGTACTACATCATGTGTTTCAGATTCACGAATTTGTTTAGTAGGAGTTGAATTTGGCGAGTGGTATATTATCTTGTTACATTTTCAGATTTATTGGTGTGTTAAAATTTGAGGTCTCTGTTTTCTACGGCTGTTTTTTATTTAGTTCCTTTTATTGCCAATTTCATTATTTTGTATTTTCATCACAAATTGGTGATCTGATAGCTTTTTTTTACAAAGGTGTGAGCGCAGGGCAGGATGAACCAGATCTGAGAGACTTGATGCTATTAGGAAGCACAGCGGGGACGGGGAGCAGCAGTAGCAAGAATAGCGGGTCTTCCAATAGCTCTGCTGTTCAACATGTTTGTGGTTTGTTGGAGGTAGAACCTCTACACTTCGTGTGTCATGCGACCAGTGATGGAACACGAATGGAGAGAATGGACACAGGTACAGTTAAACCTATTTGTAGCATTCTCTTGTTTGTTAGGTGCGTTGCAAAGACTGAAGATTTTTGTACTTAGTATATCTCAAGATGAAAGCAATGAGTCTTGTGGCTTTTGAAATTCTGCCGAAGTGCTGTTCATGAAGCTGTAATTATTCACTAGTGATTGTTCAGCTGCCAAGTTGTAGTTCATGATTGGAACTCAATTTATTCTGTTTTACCTTTATGAGTTTGATCAAGGTAATGTGAGTTAGTTTTGTTTATTACAATGAGATTAACGGTATCTTTTATGAACGGACGTCATTAAGCTTAAATGTAAACGCATGTCGTTTAGTAAGACAGTCGCAAATTTGTATGAGATAAAAAGAAACCAACCGTATTGCTAAAGTGACAACAAATTAGTGTTAAGGACTGGTTTTCATGTTTTCTTATTAACTAACCACCGCAAAATTTAGTGCTGTAAGTAAAAGGCATTTAATGCTAAAAATGCATCTGAAATTCGTCATTGATTTCTAGTTCCCCCCCCCCCAAAACCCTGCAAGAGTGGAACGACTTAACTGGTCACTATGGTGTCTGTCCGTCTGGTTGGTTGATGGGTTGGTTGTCTGTGGACAGTTTCCAAAAAACAAAAACAAAAATCAGTTTTAAAACTTTCGTCAGAATTCGAAAATTCAAAAACCAAAATGTATTTCAGGCCATTCTGAGCAACTTTGATTTTCACTCCCCACCAAACTTGGTTCTCTATAGATTTGGTTTGGTATATTTTCAGATCTCTGCTTAACAACCCTCCCTTATCCCCATCCCCATTCAACTCACTCTTTATCCCACAGCTCACTCTTCATCTCCATATTCTTTCATCTTCTCTCTTTAACTCTTATATCTTAATCAATTTATCTCTTAATTTACCTACCTAAAGCAAAGTTACAGTAAAATTAAATCACATAATCAGATGGAGGGCGACACAATTCTGGTAAACATTCTTGTTTTAACAAAAAACCATTTTTAATGAAATTTTAATGAATAGTTGATTGTCCTGAAATATGTGATCAAATTTTGATATAGGTTTACCACATGTAACAGCAATGGCGACTACGTCTGGACCTTATTCAGGAACGATAAACTTCGGTGAAGTTTTACCCAGTGGTGTGATGATTGGTCCGGCGGGTGCTGTCGGCAGTGGCCTACCGATGAGCCTGGCCGACAAACTGTCCTCCGTCAGCAGCTCATTGAATTCGGCAGAACAGCAGCTAATGTTACTTAAGTTGAAGCAACAACAGCTCGTAAAGCTGCAACAACACAAACATAAACTGGAGCAACAACTAGCTGACCACGTAACCCATGTAGGACCCAAACAAAAGGTATTTAATTTTTGCGTACTCTAAAATGGACAGTCGCGGGAATTTATTAAATTATCTTTGTGGGCATTTGATGTATATTTAGTTGAAAAATGACAACCCAGCCGAATATTTTTGGTACATTTATTTTTAAAAAATCCGTTTACAGCAGTATGATGCATACTCATTTGAATTGATGCCGCCAACGCCGAAGACAACGCCATTATTTATGACACCGCCAGTGACTCCGCCCAACGAGAGCTGGATTCAACAGCAGATGTTGCAAGATGGAAATGGGGCGAAACCCATAGTGATCGGTCACAAGGTTAGTTGTAGCGCAAAAAGTAGTGAAATCTATTTCCTTTTTACGAAAGTAACAGAAAATCATGGGGTTAACTGCTCACCTGAAATCGTGGAAATGAATGGCTTGCGATTTTTACAGATGGCATCGAGCAGCTCCGATGTCACAAATCCAATGATACCCACACTGTACAACCAGATTCTCTCGACAATCGCGCCGCTAATGGGTACAGCAGGCCTCGCTGGCAAACCAGACAATAATAAAGGTTTAACCGGAAATAAAAGCGGTGGACTCACACTCCAACAGACGCAGCCTCTTCTGCAACCACCTCCTCCACAAGTTCTAGTCATTGAAAGGATGCATTCGGGTAAATTTTGTCACTAAATGGAGAAAACTAATCTGATGTATCAAAAATCACACTTTTATTAGAAACTTTAGTAAACCGAGTATTAGGTTCCATCTGTTTGTCCTGTCTTTAAATCTCGGAAAACTACTGTAAAACACGGCGAATCAATCAGTGGGCAGTTTTTGTGAGGAAAAATAAGTTGTTCTTGTCCAAAATCTCATCATTAATCAAATGATTCGGACAATTGTTTCCAGTCAAGACACGCATGTTTAAATTAAGCCAGAGAAAATTTCTGGGTCGTAAACTTTATGTTGAAATTCAATTGTACAGGTGCTCGGAGATTTGTGGTGTTAGACTTCGGGAAACCTGTGCTGCTCACGGATCTGATAATTCCTGCGTGCGGGGACTTGGCGTCCCTGTCGATTGACGTGTGGATTCAGGCTGAGGAGACAGACGGACACCGACTTGTTGTGTCCACAGACATTGGAATCCGGTCTTTACTCATGAACAACCTAATGCCAGCTCCATTGTGCAGATATCTCAAGGTAGGACCAAACATATCGGACCTCGTACACTTGTGAAAATAGTAACACGCCATTCAAAACTAATATTATTGAGAACAGGGTTGCCACGGCACAGGAAACACAGGGAAATTGGATGTTCATTTTTCTAGACAGGGAAAACTCCGGAAGTTTGCTTAAAATGTTCTCACATGGGGAATTTATTTCCAACATAGGGACAATTTCAAAAGTTAAAGAATGTAAGGCTGTGGTGGTATTTTTTCTGTTGACTTCAGTAGAAAACAATGAATGTACAAAGACTTTTATGAATTACTCTTGTTGCAGATAACAACTATTGGTCGATATGGTGGAAGCACGACAAGATCAAGGATTCCCATTGGTTGTTTCTATGGTCACACAACTTTGCTACCATGGGAAGTTGATGCTTACAATAAAGAATTGGGTGCTTCGCTGGGAACAGAAAAGGCCGGTGTTTTATCTCAGCTTGGAACATTGGTAAGGGTACATACAACAATGTGCAACGTCTAAGTATTAGTATTTTTCAATTAGAAAGCAAAAGTAAAATTCTCAAGAAAAAAAATTTATATCGTTTAACGTTTATTTGGTTATTGCTTGAAATGCTATGAGAAAGTGAAACAGTTGGTCTACATTACGATTTAGGTTGCACTGCATGAAGACATAGAATGTCGTTACAACTTGGCATCCAACCGACTAGTGTCATTGTTAGCGGCTGTTGAAAACCCAGACAACAACACATCGCACACAAAATACTACCTGCGCAAAGGCAAGAAACCCGAAGAAGACGCGAAAATTCACCAAGCCTATCAAGACTGCATGGAGTTACAGCTTCAGTTGAACTTGGCTCGTAGTGCTATTGAAAGACTGGAGTCTGTTATGTGTACACCAGAACAGTTTATGAGTCAACTTGGAGAGACTGACGCTGGAATGGGTATCATGCTGAGACAGGCCTCCACAGACAAACTACGGGTGCTATGCGAATACCTGTTGGATACACTACTGAGCATGTCACTACCCTCTCCTACTATACCCCATGTTCCACTGAATGTGTACGCAACGTTTACACCACAGCTGTGTGAGGCCGTGTTTAATCACCTGTGTATCAACAGCACGCGCAGGATGCAGATCCACGCAGGTGCCTTATTGGTCAGGCTGTGCGGTAACCAGGGTTGGTGGGGCGACTTCCTGGGTAACATCTTGCTGCAGTATTTCTCCTCCGAAGAGCAGGAGATCTTCCCGCAGGATCGGGTGTTTGTGCTGCTGACAGCCCTGGCTCAAAAGTCCCTCACTGGAGCGTCTGCTGGAAGTGTCGTAGAAAGCATACTCACATTGTTAGCAAGATTACTGTCCCCACTGCTGCTGCAATATCAGTCGTTCCACACTGCCAGTGTGGGTAAGTAAGCAAAGGAAATTCTGCAATGTCACAGTGAGACTAAGATTTGTCAGCACACACTTGTCATTATACTTTTTCTGTATTCATGAAGTAAGTTATCTGAAAAAAATTGTAATGATTTGTCAACGAAAATCACAAATATGAATTGTTTCCAGCATCTCTGGATCTGTCTCTGGTTGGTTGGGTGATGCTCTTATTGAGCAGGTGTTTAGATAGTGTCGGTTCTATACTGAACGGAGAGGACGGAAACGACAAATCTTCCGGAGCTTCCGCTTCCGGTGGAAGAGACAAGGAAGGTCAGTGTCAGGCTATTAACTTTTTTTACACAGCCCGACTCGGATTCATATTCCCATTCCAACGACGAGAATGTTGCAATGGATATCAGTGATGATTTATTCACACTGTCTGTCTCTGCGACACCAGAGAGTCGGGAGACTGACGATGTATTCACACTGAGCAGAACTGGGACCGAGACAGGCACAGGGACCAGGGTAGAATAATAGGGGACAATAGGTCTCAGCCCCTGTCCTGGTTCAGGTGTAATTTGAAATCTTCCATATAGTTTCTTACAGCCCATTTGTTCCCTGTCTCTGTCCCGGTCATAGTTACAGCCAGTGTGAATATGCGATGAGGGTAGTGTGAACACTTCTGTCTTGTATCATACAACCCAATTGGAGTCCGAATTGGACTGTGTAAAAAACTAGTAAAGATGCATCAGGAGTTATGGAAAAATAATCTCTCTTGACTTTCTTTAAGACTCAGTGCATTGTAACGAAGATGATCAACCTTTGTTTTTCGAAAAAACAAAAAACGAGACATCCTTTTTAATTTTTTTCCAATAACGCTCTTTGTCAAAATATAACATGAACGAGTAAATATTAAATCCATTTCCCCAACATTTAACCAGGTCCTGGCAGTAGTCGATGGGATTTTATTCAAGCGGATGCTACGCTACAGAATGCTAAAATGAGTACTCGTTCCAGTTCTTCAAAACAGTACAGGAGAAAATTACAAAAGCGGTTGATGCATCACAAACATAAACTATTAGAACTCAAGGTATGTGCCAGCTTCAACGTACATGAGCCCAGAGGAACATTTTCTTTCAAATTAACTTGTATTACTCAATACAGGGTTCAATCGATGTTCATTTCAGTCGAAGAAAGGGAAGATTAAAATAAAAATTTTCAAAAAGAAGCAGAAAGTTAGCGTCCTTGTTTAATTTTACTTTTTCGTTGTCACGATGTTGGGTTTTATTCAAATTTTGTTCTTAGTTTAGTTTTGAAACTGAATATCTCGCGTAATTGAGCGTATCTTCATGAAGTGGCAGCTAATTTACGCCAAGCGTTCCTTCATTAAATTAGTACCCACTGCTCATCAATGCTTGCTGCTAACACTCTTTAAAATGTATGAAATATTTTTGCAAGTACTTGTCAGATCATAGATGGATAAAAAACACCATTACGAATTACTAAGTCCAATATTGATCTTGTAATTAATGTTATTTGTTCGTAGGCTGCTGAAAAGTCAATGACCAGTCAGATGGAATCCAGCGGAAATATCATTGCAAAGGAAGTAGAACAACTCATGAAGCAAGAGATGAAGAAGAAAATCAAACAATATTCATCCAAGGTAATTGAACTGTACTGAATGTTTGAATCACTAAGACAGTTAACTGAAGAATCAACCGCAATTATTGAAAGTTCCGACTTGTAGTCTGTACCGTTGAGTGACCAGAGAACGTAGAAATTGTATTGGTTTGCTTTCTTTAGCATGTCAAGGATATAATGCAGATCCGACGAAACGATGTTGAGATGCTGCGAAAACAGTTCAACTCCGGCCAACCAGGAGGAAAAGGAAGCAAGGGAAACGGAAGTGGGGGAGACGACGCGGATCAAGGGAACGCTGATCTGGATTCGGATTCACTATTCATCATCAACAGAGACAAGTGCATACCCGTCGTCAAGGGCCTGATGTCACTAATCTTATCTATGGACTTCACGTGCAATGTTGACCTTTTTCTGGTTGCCTGCAAGGTATGTATTAAACACAATTCAAAAACTTCCGAACCGTACCTTACGTAATTACAAAAGGTTAAAGGATAACAGTCATTTGCATCCAAATGGATGGCATTAAAAACAGTTATTACCTCGTTTACATGAGATTACATTATCGGCCCCATCGAGTTAATTTTAGAAAAGGTACCATCATGGATTTCGTTAAATATCGGAAGACAAATGATGGCATCTTAATTGGCGACTATTTTCTGTTGTAGGTTGTAGCACGTTTAACCAATGTGGTGCGGCCAGCAATACTACTGTCTGAAGTCATGTCCCAAGATCAGCTGGAACGTCTTATCCTGCTGTGCTGCGGTATGGAGTTCAGCCATTCAAACATAACTTGGGGAGGATACTGGGCGAGCCACGCTATCACTTGCTTGCTGCAAGACATCCTTGATGGTAAGTAGATATTTGTTTGAAAACAAGTTATTTGCCATGTTTGCCAAATTTCTACATTGGCAGATTTCAATGCGTTTACCGTTTGAAGGAATCGGCATTTTTTTATAGTTGAATCATGAAAAAAAAAATGTTTAAATGGTTAAAAACAACATAAAATTGCATTTTCTTCTCATTTACAGGCGAAAAGATGTACCCAATGAGTATGAGTCCCGAGGGAGTGACGGACGACGAGATTTCTGCAGCGTCTATGAGCGAGACTGATACGTCACTGCTGAACAGCGCGTCTCTTCCGGCCATGGACGACGATCAGTCCGAGTCCAACTCCGAGAACAACAATGACTCGGCTTCAGGTAAGAAAGATGGTGAATTTTCACGTCCATACAGTAATTTTACGGTGTAGATTTATTGCCTGTTGTAAATGGTACAAGAGGATTCTGCCCATAAGAACACAATTTTTTATTCAAAATGAGTGGTGAATCTGAATTTGGACGTCTGCATGTGATTCCAGGTGCCACGGCGTTACAGATAAACGAAGATGGCTCAGCGGCTTCTTTTAAATTCGACACTGAATCATCGCTAATCATGGATATGATCCTGGAGGATGATGAACACGATTTCTCGCAGATTCCTGCCAAGTTTGCTGAGTACATGGGTTCCAATATTCTGCCCAAGCCAATGTGGGGGACAGAGAAGTTCGGTGGCAAGACGCCGTACATGAAACCACAGAACAGTGGATCTGGCACTATCAACTGGGGACCACCGCCTGCTCCATCGTAAGTATTGACGCCGTTTCATAAATTACACTGAGCTGCTGCGTCGGAAGAATGGTCAAATTACAAATACCATTGACTTTATTTATCCAAACACCGCGTAACTACGTAGTTTGCAAAGATATCATGTTGTTTCGTTGTTTTCAATTCGCGGAACACCATGCATGCCATTTGAAAAGGGAACGATATGCTGTTTATATTCCTCATGTTAAACTGTTAAAAATTTGCAGTTACAATAATATCGATGATGTCTTTAATTTGACAAGGTAGGGAACTGTTTTTCTTCTTTTGACTGTTCCATGCTGCTTGTGTTTTGTTGCGGTATCGGTGGATCTGTTTAATTGGTAGCACAATAGTAATATGTACACCATTCTTTCAGGGTTCCCATTGCTTCCCGAAAACCTGGAAAAATAAAAAAAAAGGTTTATCAGTGCTGCAGATCGCATAAAATAGAGTAGTTTAAAAAATTCAAATAATGGAATCATTTTCTCGAGCATTTTGGGAAATTAGGAACCCTGATTCTTCATCATTGTGTTGAGGTTTTGTTGTATTTCTGTAGTTTAGTTATATCCTTATACTTTGTTTCTTTGCAGTATATTTGAAGGGGATGATAACATTGGCAAAAAACAGAAACCGTCGTCATACGAACACTTCAGAAACAGAATATCTAACATTATGGCGAACAAGTCTAACATCACACCGCACGCTGTCTCAACTGCAATGGACGCTCGATTAGAAACGGGAGTACAGCTCGCGGCTGAGCTCAGACTGAAGGTAAGAATCAGAATATCAGTAGGACTTTTAAAAACCTGTAAAAATACAGACTTGGAAGCCGGGCATGCAGTCGCTGACATCAAGCAAGTGGAGTAAATGTATTGAATTTGTATTGGTTGAAGGTTATGGTTGCCATAGAGACTGAAAGTATAGATAACGCAATAACAGCGGGACTACCGAGCACTGTAGCTGGTGTACCCTCGCACTATGTGTCAGCCCAAGTACCGGCAACAGATGACGAGCAGCTTTCTACAACGTCATTTCTCAACAACCTGGCACAACAACAGGTAAAGACTGCGTTGTTGCAGTAACTTGTAAAACAACAGTTCAAAATGTGTTCTCTTGATTTGGACAATTGTACAGTTTTGCAAAAAAGGTTCGCAGTTGGCCAATATTGTAGTTTTAGAAGGGGGACTTTTGCGTACTTCTTTGAATCAAAAGAGTATAATTTGTAATTTATGGAGAATTTTTTTCAGGTTTAGCCCTAGTTTTGTCGGACTGTTAATGTATTATACTGACCCATTATCTTTTTGTTTGCAGACTGTGGCTTCGCAAGAGATGCTCAGCTCGTGCTTCAATAGCTTGTTTTCCCAGCTGCAACTACACAGACTCAATCTCGATGCATTATTGTTGACGTGGCTCACGCTTAATGACGAGACAACCCAGGATGAAAATAACCAATCCGTATTTGATCCCAGCAAAATTCCGAGCATACCTCTAAATCCGACTGCGATAACAAGTTTACTGGCAGCTCTAGCCTGGTCCCCGAACCTGCCGATCAGAACGTGGGTGCTAGCGTTCCAAACCCTTACCTTACTGGCCAACTTGAAATACCCTGCAACTGATGGTGCATCTAGTGGTAGTCAAGGGAGTGAGCGTTGCTTAGCAACTGTGATGATTAGTGATAGTAACCTGATGTCGTTATTGATCAGATTTCTTTCTGGCTCATACAGTGCGTCGACTACCATGCCTGGTCAACAGCAGACAGAGGTTAGTCCTTTAGCGCTTATTCGAACAACTGGCATCGAGTCTAGAATAATCTCCGGTGAACGTGTTACTGGCATAGCGGAAGTTTAAGGCTACAGCACTATTTTCAAAACCATGGACCGGTTATAAATTAAATTATATATTAGCTTACATTCAGTATGGTGTTCATTAAAATACGTTTGAATCGATTGTGCAAATTTAACTGTGACGTATTTACCTTTTCTGGAATAGGTTGGACCGACAGGTGCCCGAGCCTTTCATGAATTCTTAGTAAGGCTTCAGTTGCGCTGTACAAATGATGACCACAATCACTTGAAGGAACTCCTGCTGAAGCTTGTTTACACATTGGCAGCTGAACGGTAACATTTCTTTGATGTTCAAATACCAGACTAACTATAATTTTCTGACTGAAACATATTTCATGTTCAAAGAGAGCTATATAAGTTCCTGTTTACGAAAGCAAAATTTTCTTTAGTTGCATTGTACTCTGAAACGCCGGTTTGTTTTTCAGAGGTGCTTTTCACGTTGGAATAGGACCGTTAGACGCTCAGAATACGTTACTGGATGACATGTTACAAATGACGTATGACAACGTGGACATCAGTAACGCCATCAGCGTAATCGAGTCGGTCGCGCAGCTTGTTTATCAGCATATTGTGTGTCAGGAGAAAGTACTGTGTAAAAGTACCTCTGAAGGCGGCGTCTCAGCAAGGTCATGTTTTGGCGGGCTATTTGCAAGCGTCATTAAACCAGCTGATGCTAAGTCAGACAGTGGAGACTCAAGCCGGGACAGTCTCATGTGCAACCTCCTTAAACTGGTGAATATTTTGGTGCAGATAGCACTGCCAGGTAGGAGTAACCAGAACACTGCAGCAGGACAGTCGACAAGAAGGAGCACAGTTAGTAGCAGCAGTAGCATAACAGAAATGGACACTGAAGCGTCTGGAGGGATAAACGAGGTACCTGCCCAAGATAGTCCTCTACCAGATTCGAGCAAGATTAGTCAAGGTTTAACTGGGACAGGACCACTGCTCACATCCACACCAAATGTGCCGCAGTCTGACGATGAAAAGAGTATTGTAACTGACGAGCAGAAGACAGAGAATGTCGCGGTTGCAGCAGCTGCTGCTGCTGCTGGAGCGCACTCTGGTGGTGGAAACAGAACTAAATCGTGCTCACATTTCACTGATACGTACAACCCAGAGGACGAGCGCAAGGATCCTGCCTTAGCGGACATCATTCTGGCACATCCGGGCATTATGCACAATCTAATGCTTGCACTTAGCTGTTGTAACAGCAATGCTATGGCTATGCTACTCAGTAGTTCTGGTCTGCCAGATGTTATGCAAGAATCATTCACCAGCATAGACCCGGTTTCTGTTGGAGACGTGGTATTCCAGATTTTATGTACTCTCAACCGGAAGGCTAGTGACGTCAAACTGGTGTTGAAGCCAGTGCTGCAGTATATGTCGTCAGGTTTCCATGGTAACCGAGGAATAGGAATCAGTAGATTGTCAGAACCGTTGCTATGGTTTATACTGAGGGTATTGGATTGTGAAACAATGATCAGACACTGCTTAAATATGGGTACGTCTCTTTAACTTCTTTTTTTTAATCTGAAAATCTTATTTAAAATACAAAGCTGGAGAGAAAAGATAGAAGAGTGACTTCGAAATGATGGTAGCATTCCAGTGGTGGACCGTAAGTAACTTTGTGACATATTTTCATAATTATTTTGTGTCCTCTCCATGAATTGACAGGTGGCATTGAAGTGATTTGTCAGAACCTGGTGATGAGTAACCAGCGGGTGATTAACCTGAGCCCGAGCCTCGTGTCAACCATCATGCAGTACTTGGCGAGCGCGCGTCCGGGCGCCGGCGTCGGAGCAGCTGCCGCCAAGAGAATCACTGAGAACGAAAACGGGGAAGGGTTAACAAACTTTGCACCACTAGGTAACTTTAGTCTCGTCAATCGGAATTAATACTTCAGAACTCCTAAAAATTGTAAATAATGAGGTACGGTAAATCTAAATGTATGTCAAAGATAAGCACTGTACATTTTGGTTGTAACATTTTGCTAACATAGCAGCCAAATTTGTTTTTCTCTTTGCTACTAATTAAAATAACATTCAGGGCCCATTTACACTGAGCGTCAGCATCAATGCTGTGATGAAGCTAGCGATACTCATATTACTGTTCTCATTGAATACAATGGAGTCTCTCAAAAATGGGTTGCAGCCCCATCCCCAAGCGACTCCATTGTTTTCAGTGAAAGCTATATCGCGTTAACGCTTGATGTAAACGGACCCTCTTGTAAGTATTGCGTTTTATAATACTGTTTTCTTTGCAGGCTGTATAACATCGAGCAGTCCAACGGCAGGTCCTGCTGACGTGTTGATTCAGTCCTCACCTCCACACAGGAGAGCTCGGTCTGCCGCCTGGACGTACCACTTCTATCCTGACGAAGCATGGGTGGATATTACAATTACGTTGCCGTGTGCTGTGCTACTGAAGGAAATTCACGTACAGCCGCATCTCACTGCTCTCGCCAGTACGTTTACAGTTTATTTCAATAGCTTTATCACCAAGATGCTTTCTTTACACCTTGCCGAATTTTTTTTTAATGTTAAACGGCTTTTTAGATATTAGTAAAAGAACCCAATATGTTCTTTCTTCGGTACAGACTATAAGTATCTTTGGTGTTGTTATCCCGACCTGTTAGAGGTTGCAGCGTAAATCCCGTTTCTCGGTGTTTTTCAGCTTGTCCTTCAGCCGTCTGCGTGGAAGTAAGTCGTGACGGTACAACAAGTTTCCCTGTCTGCGCACCGATCAACACGAGCGGCCTCACCCTCATCAAAGTGCAGCTCCTCAAGTCTGAAGTCGTCACATCGGTCACTATACGACTGCACAAACCACGTGACTCGACCACCATGGGCTTGTCGCAGATCATGCTCCTGGGTCTCACTGTATTCGGTAATTCAGGAACCGTCAGAGCTAACTTGAGCAACTTTGTTATCCCGAGCAGCAATGTTTGGTCAGGGATGGGAGAATATATCTCAAAGACAAGGTATCATTGATCCATTTATATTTATTTTTAAACTGTCTTTTCCTTGTTGCCTCCTTTCTATTGCATTGATTGAGTACTTAATTAAGATAAGAAAAATGATTGTTCAAATATTTCAGTATTGGATGGATGCGGCTGCTTCATCACTGTCTGACTCAGAGCTCTGCAGTGAGTAGTGAAGTTGCAGCAGCGGCGGCACCGACACCGAATCTACTGGTGACGTGTACAGCTCTGCTGGTGTTGCCCGTCGCGTCACTGCATTCAAACTGTATGGAGGCTGTGCTACTCAAGATTGGATTGCAGTCCACCAACATGGGACTGGCACTTATTGACCAGCTACTAAGGTAAAAGTGCAGTCATAAATAACTGAACAGTTTGTAGATTTACGTTGATTATATTTATTTGCCGTGAAATAAAAGGTGCCAGCAAAATTAAAGAGGGAGGTGTTGAGGGACAAAAGATGGTGATGCAAAAAGCAGGTTATTATTTCATGTGGGTAACTGTTCGGTTTGATTTTTGCTGCAGGAACACTTCAATAGAAGTGGAAGATGAAGCAAGCAGTGGTGTTCCATTGTACGGCAAGTTAAATGGTGTAGCTACACCATCAACCATCGACATATTGTTCCAGCTGGGAATTACACAAGACGAGGGAACTCCCGCGCGGTAAGTATGAAAGGAAAAAATAGAAATCTTGTTTTTGTTTCCAATTTTGCCAAGAAAATAATTAATTTTTTAAAGTCATTGAAATTCAAGAAGGCGAAATTCAATAAAACGATCCGTAATTTTTCAGCGTGAAAGCACTAACGGATTGGTTGCAAGATTGTGGAAAGTTGGCCACTCAGCGTTCAAGGAACCAGAACGATGTGGGTGGCATGAGAGGATACAATCGGCAGCTAGGCAGCATTGAACTTCCGTCTCCAGCCCCGGCGCATGTACACTGCGTGGCAGCAATACTGTGGTACAGTCATGATCTTCCAGTCACTTACAATATCCACGGAATCGTGTCGAAAGAATTACTGAGGTAAGTCAATCCGTTCCGTTGAAGTATGTTTCGCTAAGTTTAATAATCGTTGAAATGTCAAATATTTGTACAGTTCAAACAATGATTTTTCCATTAAACAACGTTAATGTCTTCACAAACATTGACATGTTATTATTGTTTCTTTACAGTTGCATGTATGAGTGGGCTACTCGATTAGACGCCGGCAGCACTCTAAAGAAAGCAGTAGACGCTGTGATATGTTCAGTCTGTTACATAGAACCACAGTTCACCAGTTGTTTGTTGCACTGGATGGGAATCGTACCGGAACTACCCATGTCTACGTCATCCATGACAGATGACCTCAAGGACAGCACAAGGTTCGTATGATTTCCACCGTCAAAGTTTATCATTGTGCTAATGGTGACGGGCCGTCCTACGGCCCGTTACCATATGCACAATGATAAAACTTGACGGTGACGAGGTCGGAATGTGTAAACAGGCCTTTAGGAATAACATATTCCCGAGAAGAAACTTTATACGAGAGTTATTTCCTTCACAGGCATCAACGACGGCACAGAAATCAAGAGGGGATGACAGATGATCTGAAACAGGAAGCAAGTGCAGCTCGTGGTGATTCAACTGAACATGTGCCTTCCTTCAGTAATATTCCACTTGATCAGGTAATTTTATGTTTCAGCTTTAACATTACGTGTCATACCGATCACGGTCTCCCGTCGAAATTCCTCATGGTTCCTAAGTCGGGGATGGGGGTCGGGTCAGGTGGCTGATGGTCTGCCCCCCCCCCCCTGTGTACAGAATCACACACACGAGTGAAAACGTTACCCTCTTTCGTACTACGTACGGTTTGGGTGAAAAACGAGCCATTATCGAAAGCCATAATGTTTTCCGTAAAACCTATCGGTTACATGTTTGTTGTAATTTTCTCACAGGTTCACCTGGGAACTCTGGCTACTGGTTGTCAGTCACCCGCGGCACTTCAGCAGTTGATGGACAGCGGATTCCTCACTATATTGTCTACTGCAGTATGTGAATTTTGCAACACAGAAATGCTAAAACACAGTGACTCTCTCAGCCATCCGGAAGTGTTTACAGACGCAGCAAAGAGTAGACAACTAAATCAGAACGAGGCTACAACTGCAGCTTCGGGCAATGGATCGAGTAACACGACAGACGCTGCTAGTCCCCAGATCAACGGCAAGTCATCAGCAAATACTGGTACGTCTATTCATTAAGTTGTTATTGCCATGTTTTTTGTTTGGGAAGAGACAATATTCTGTGCGCCATTATTTCACTATTTGACTCACAAGTGACATTGTCACATGTACGTTCATGTATCCTACTGAAATGACTAATAACTAATACTGATACATGGTTCTCATTTACTACGCTACAGGGGAGAGTGTTCATCCAGAATGGACAAAATCGTCCAGTGAAGGAGTCTTGGAGTTAACTCCAAATCGTGTGGCAGCTGTACTGGATTTTCTATCGGAGTTGGCGCAGGAAGCGGTGATGAAGGACTGGATGGGAGGACCCGAGGGCAATGTGTTTTGGCCGGCACTCTTGGCTTTGCTGTGCAATACGCCACCACCTCAGACGACTCAAACACATGCCTCATTGCTTGGTGCTACTCACACTCAAAAGGTAAAATACGAGTATTTTGTACGGCCTAGATAAAATTTAGTAAGTCATGTTACTTAAAGTGTGTGACATTGATAATTTCAGCATACATTGGTCAAAAGTTTCACATTATTAAGCAACTTCACCTTATCAATTCGTAAATTGGAACTTCATTTATGCATTGGTGGAGGAATATTGTCTTTACAGGTGATGAGTGCGACTCAGAGATCGTTGATAGAGGGAGCTACGGTATCTTTCTTCACTAGTGCTATTTCATGTCACCCTGAAAACCAACATCTGTTCGCTAACGTTCTGTGTGACGTGATCAGAGCTCAAATACCAAGACCGAACAGTAAGTTTAATTCGTTTTATGTTCACTTTCAATTTTTAACAGATTAATCATTTAGTCAGAGTAAATATGGAACCCGTGGAATGTCACGAAGGGCTCATTTTATGTGTACTGTACTCGGTAACCTCATAGTACCTGTTCTTGAAGGTGTTCTCATTGGTGGGGCGGCGCTGTCAGGGTTCACCCGACGTCTCTTCTTGCAACTTCTATTGGAAGACGAGAGAATCCTGGTGGTGTGCAAGTCAACAGCGAAGATATACAAGGGTTCGAGTAACGCTTTGACAACAGTTGTACAACATCCGCGTTGCGGAGCGGGACACAAGTACAGAGCACTGAACGTCTGTCTGCAGTCAACGTGCTCGGAAATCCTCGCAAAACTCGCGGGTAAGAATTTATAGCATCGTATTCTTCAATGAAAGCTATTTTATACAAATCGTCTGTGTGTTTGGTTGTGTCTGCGGCACTTAATTTTCTTTTGCTACATGTATTTGGTGTGAATTATACTATTGTTGCAAAGTATATTGAGCCATTAGTTAGAGAGATACCGCTAAGTCTCCGTGTGAAAAAGCTCTACGAAACAGATAAACTAAGCAAAGTTTGTCACTATGCAAAAATACGGAAATCTGGTTGTCATATGGTTACCAGTCTTCTGCCTTCGCTTTTAGACTATCCAAATGGTGGAAATAAAAGGTCTGACTTGGGAAGCAATGGTAATGATGCTAGTACAGACGATAAGAAAGATACGAGCGATCTGGGATTGGAAGTTGTGCAACAGATATCAACTGCAGCAGGTTTGCTCAAACGAATTATTTCTCTTTCAGTGAAGTGCGATGATCATGATTTAATCTTTTATGTTCAGTATGAGCCACATTTAATTCTCTCAAAATTTTTAAATATATATTTGTAATGTATCTCTCAGGATTGCAAGCAAAAGAAAAGCGAGAAAAGAAGTTGGCATTGTCACCACAGAGACCACCAAGTCGTAGGGGCCACAGACCGCCTGATAACTTGACCGGTTCACAAGAAGTCTCCGTGCTTTACCACAGCTTAATGCCAGGTCGGTTTGCGAAATAAATTGACCACAAAAGTGTTTGTTGAATCAGGTGTTCTGACAAAATGTTATTACCGCCCGCGTACAAAGTACGACGGAAAGGTAATATTTTCAGTTTGTCTGTTGTTCACTGGGGGGGGGGGTACCCCAGTGTCTGGTCCCTGGCCCCTTCTCACACTCTGGTCCCATGTCCTTTCTAGGGCGAGGGGGTAACCCCCCAATCCTGTCACTGGTCCTGTCCAAAGTCCTGTTCCAGGTCCTTCCTTGGGGTCGGGGGGGGGGGGTACCCAAGTCAGGACAAGACAGGGGAGTGAGTGATGGTACGCCGCGGGCAGTACGCATCTTGGGATCACGCATGAGGACTTTCTCGTTTTAACCAAAAGTTTTGGGGCATCACACGATTATTGGATGCCATTCAACCTGTTAATTTTGCGATACTTTTCTTAACCGAGTTGTCTTTTTCATAACAGGTCAACCGTTACCGGGTGAAATGACAGTATCACAGCTGTTGTTATTATTACAAGATCGAGGATTACCGTGTGGAAGTGGTTTACTAGAATTAACCAAGAGTGTTACTAACAAGAATGTGTCATCAGGAAGACAAGACAAGAAACTTAAAACTCTTGATGGTGAGAGAATGCTCCCCGCATAATTTTTTTTTCCAAATTGCAGAGTTGTTCAAGTTGAAAAAAATTCCCAAGTCTCTTCCGTCAAATATAGCGGTACTGAATTAAAGATAGGGAAACCTATTTAAAATTGTTTTTAGTTTTCATACATTGGAGAATGTTATGCTTTCATATGCAAATTTACATTCAACAGAGAATAGTCAATTGGAAGAACGCGACTATGGACATACACTACCAGATTCCATATTGTTAGAGAGCCCTGCACTGCCGTCTGTCCTGCAAGTGTTCGCGAGTGTGGGAGGCCTGGCTCTCCTGGCCGAACATCTTCCGCTGCTCTACCCGGAGGTCAGCCGGCAAGTGACACCTCCAGCTCCAGGACCAACCCATCCGCATCCGACACCAGCGAACATAGCCTCCGACTGGGTGACGGTAGAATCATCAGATTTCTCGTTCGAGGTGCGTAATTTATCATTTTAAAAAAGCCAGAAATTAACTGAACTGGAATGTAAATTTGAAGAATAATGCCACACATTAAATTCGTAATATCATGACAAAATATTACAAGACCGCCACATCTAAATCCTTTGAGTAACCACTATTTCATGCTACATTTTCGAAAATCTCAATATTGTAGCCGCAAGAAATATATGAACAGATGCCACCTCCGCCGGGAAGTGGCGTGCAGAACAAACCTCCACCCACCCTAGTACCGACAATACCTCCGCATTCACTCGTTGCGTTTGGCCTGTTCCTGCGACTGCCTGGATACGCCGAGGTTCTGCTGAAAGAGAGAAAACGAGCTCAGTGTCTGCTGCGTTTGGTACTTGGAGTCACGGATGATGGAGAAGGAGGTGGGTATCGAAGATAGTGCCGAATCAGATCTGGTGTTGGATGAACTAACTGCACGAGTTTCTGTTATATTTGGCGCAGCTAAAGACGATGTGGGCACAGAATAGTAAAAAGATACCATTGCCTAATAAGTGTAAATGTTCGTAACTGTTACATTGGTTTCTTCATGACGTAGGTCACATTTTAACGTCACCGATTGCCGGGGCGTTACCAACACTACCCTTCCACGTGCTGAAGACGCTGTTTGACGTCACACCACTAACAACAGATGACGGAGTTTTGTTGCGGCGAATGACGCTGGATATTGGCGCTGTCCATCTGGTATTGGCGTGTCTGTCCGTACTCAGCCACCACGCACCCAGGGTACCGATTCCTGGTTTCCACCAAGAGGTACTGAGATCTGGAATTCTATTTGGTAAAATGTAGTGATGTGAAAAGATGCATGCCTTATAGAAATACGCAGCAACCACGGATTGCCTCAGTTTTGCATGTTTTATTGCAGTTAATTGTGGCAGCAACAGCAGCAGCTACAGCAATTGGTCAAAATACTAATAGTGGAAATGGCAACACCACGACAACTACAACAACCACCACAACCAGCACCAAAACATTGGATGAGAAGGGACAAAACTACTGGGCAAAGGGAACCGGATTCGGAACAGGCTCCACTACGTCGAGCTGGGACGCAGAACAAGCGTTGCTAAGGCAACGGAGCGAGGAGGAACATGTTACGTGCCTGTTGCAGGTACTGAAGAAAGCTCTAGAATTGCTTGTGTTGGGGGGGGGGGGATTTTTTCTCTCTCAACAGACTAACCTTTGAGCGATAGGCTGGTTCAGTTTGTGCAGTTTCGTAATGATAACCTATCCTAAGATGTATTTTCCGAGGAAAAGATATAGATTTAAAACCACTTGAATGTTTCAGGTGTTGAGCAGCTACATCAATCCTGGAGGAATTGTACCAAAGGACTTTGAGTGTGATACGTACGAGGACGATTGTGAGAAGAACAGTTTGCCTGTGATATTGTTTGACCTGCTAAGTCAGTCCTGCCTTGTTCCCGCAATGTCGTCATATCTCCGAAACGACTCTGGTAAGCACTTTCAAAAGTGGAAAAAAAAAATTGCCATAATAAACAAGAATTTTTCGCTGTTCTATAACCTGACATCCCACACAAGCTGTTTGAATCGAAAAGTTATTACTTTCACTGTATTAGTTTGTATATTTTGTCTGCATATGAATGGAAAGTTTTCAACTTTTGATTAAACATCTGTTTCAGTTTTGGACATGGCCCGGCACGTTCCTCTGTACATGGCGCTGTTGGAGTTGTTGCGCTCTCTGGCGGTGTGTCCACTGCTCACTCCCCTCCTCCTGCCTCTGGACAAAACTGACGACTCCACCACCTGTGTGGGAAGCCTGCTCGGGAAGATGAAGATATGTGTTGATACATACGCCAGTAGATTAAAGTAAGCTCAAGTGTTTTAGCAAGAAAAAATTCCCTTCAAATCAAGTAACTAATATATCGGGTCTTGTAGCCAAGATAAAATATTAAAAAGGACACATTCATAAATTTCCGGTACTCGTTGTGACGGGTGTTGTGTTGTGAAATTAGGAAGAATTACGACTAAGCGACGTCTGTTCGAGATTTTACTAGGTGTAAACGAACCCTAAAACTGTCAACTTGTTATTTTTCAGAAGTAACAAGGGTAAACCCGGAGGCAGTAAGTCGCGCAGCGGCAATGGTCACGAGGAGGAAGAGTCGGAAGGATTAGCGCTTCTCATGGCTGATATACAACACACAGCCGGAATTGTGCAGGCCTCAACAGCAAGACTGAAGGCCAGAACGGCAGACAATATGGGAGGTGATTACGAGAACGATACACCAATGTCTCCACCACACCACGGACACAACAGCTCCATAGATAAGCTCTACATGACAGTTATGAAGGACTTGCAGTTTGGTGAGTGCAAGAATTACTTTGCTCAGTCCTTGGGTGTATTTAGAAAGATGTGTTGGGAGTTTCTTTGTGTTCAGAATAAGACTTAAAATTTTGGGCAAAGCTTCTGAAAGTTTTTCCCCGCGATATGATCAACAGTGGTAATGGCAAAGCGATGTTGACTTGTTATTTTTCATTTTCAGACACGTGTGAAATTGTGAGTGAAGACGGTGGCACTTTGTCGTTCAACATTCCGCATCATTACGAGTCGAACGTGAAGGCAGCGGGTGACGTCAACAATGCAGCAAGAGCGCGTCGTCTCGCACAAGAAGCCGTGACGTTATCGACATCATTACCCTTGTCCTACAGCAGCAGTGTGTTTGTCAGATGCGATGAGGACAGGCTGGACCTAATGAAGGTAACGAATTCGTGAAATCTTAAGAAAAAATACAGTGTCAATATGTACGATATTTCAACAAATTCAAGGTACACAAATAGTTTCGAAATGGAATTTGATACACATGTACAATAAGGCATCTGCCGCTTTCAGTTAGTCCATTGAGCAGTCATATCGTAAAATTATGTTTGTATTTAATAATCTTTCGATCGAGAAGAATAAAGAGAACTGATGATGGAATGAAGAGGCTGTTGCATGATTTACAGGTGCTCATTACTGGACCTTGTGATACTCCGTATGCAAACGGTTGCTTTGAGTTCGACGTGTATTTCCCTCAAGATTATCCGAACTCACCGCCGCTTATCAACCTGGAGACGACAGGCAACCACACCGTCAGGTTCAACCCCAACCTGTATAACGACGGCAAGGTAAGATACTAAATACAATTCATATTATTTGACCGTTGCAATGTATTTTGAAAAAATGAAACTGACTTCACAGCTACGGTTGAGAGGTATGACAGACACTCCGAATAAAACTGCGTCCTTATATTTTCCAGGTTTGCTTAAGTGTTCTGAACACATGGCATGGTAGACCAGAAGAAAAATGGAATCCTCATACTTCGAGCTTCTTACAGGTAAAATATTAAAATATATTTCAGTAAGTGCCACATTTTATCTAGTAGAAAATTCAGAATTGTGCTAACTAAATACGTGTGTACTTTTAGGTCCTTGTATCGATACAGTCACTCATTCTGGTTTCGGAACCGTATTTTAATGAACCCGGTTATGAGAGGTCACGTGGTACGCCTTCGGGGACCGCTAGTTCCAGGGAATATGACGCGAACATCCGGCAGGCGACGGTGAAATGGGCCATGTTGGAGATGCTTAGAAACCCGTCAAGCTGCTTCAAAGATGTAAGTAGCACCTGCTTTCTTTGATAACTGGCTCCTACATATTAATTAAATGTTAGGCATAAAGAATTTGTTTCTTCATTTCAAAGGAAGCCAGTAAATACTCATCAAATGCTTTAATGTGTCATTGTAGGTGATTGACCGGCACTTCTGGATGAAGAAAGAAGAAATAGAACAGCAAATCGACGAATGGATCACAGAAATGGAGCAGGGCAACACTGATAAACGGACAGGGAGAACGATAGCACACAGCACTGTGGCGCTGAAGGTAGTGAGATATTCTAGTCGTCTTGTTATACCTACATGTTTGTAACCTAGTGACATGCTGTGGACCAGATAAGATTTTTAAGTTGATTCCTTGTACTGTCCGTCAAAAAATGTGTGTGGTATTACAAATCAGGAAATTAAAGAAATTTCATTATCAAAATGCTTAAAACTGTTGTTCATTTTTGCAGAGGCATTATAACCAGTTGAAGGAAGAATTGGCCAAGATGAAGCCGCCAAGTGACCTTGACAGCGACATGTTTAAGACAGCCGTTCAAAACGGTCCCATTTCCAGTAGTAACGCGTCTGCAGCAGCGTGTAGTTCGGCTGTTGTACCAACCCCCTCCACATCATCCGTATCTCACAAACCTCCAAACGGTACGTCATCCCAGATGATGAACATGAATATGAACCACACAAATGCGCTTCCAGATGACGGACTTCTCAGCAAAATGTTGGTCAATAAAGACGATATTCCGGATCTTGCGGATTCAAGTCCATCGGATTCGAGCAGCCCGTCGGACAACGATACGTCCGACAACATCAACACCGAGATTCTGTTCTTGTAGTAGACGACGCCCGTTGTTGCAAAGTTAAATGTGCCAATTATCCCCGAAAAACGTCTGTGTCAAGTTAATATTTTGATAACGCTTGCGTGTATGTTACACGTTCGTAGTGCCACAAAATTCGTAGATACCTGCTTGCTTTGGTATCAGTTGACGTTCAGTCAGGATGACAGACAATGAAAAATTATTTTGTATGTTTAGTTACAAAACTTGGGAGCATGTCGTGAAAGAAGAAATAACCTATTTTTATTCCAGATTTAATTTATTTATGGGATGAACAATAAAAAGTTTAAAGAGGTAAAGAAAGGTCATTTTGTGAAAGCCCGTTTGAATGTGATTCTTGTTCCAGCAGAGCCGCACAATATTAGTAGCTATTGTCGGGCTTTAAACTTGTTTCTAGTTGTTTGTCGCATATATATCTCGGTGAATGTAGGCTTTAAGTTTGTTCATTGTGAAAAATGATGTTAAAACAAAACCGTCTCATTGTTACTATACGTTTTGTAAAAAAAGAAAAGGATTTTTGTTTGTCATATGTTACAGAAAGAGCCGTCATGTTTTTTGAAAAAATGATGAAAATTTGCAATTGAGTCAAGCAACGACCTGAGGTGAGAGATGCAGCAGTTGTTAGATGTAGCATTTTGAAAAGAAGAGAGAGATAATTGTTTGAATTTCTATGTTAAAGCTTATTTATTTCTAGTTGCACCAACGATGCAACGCTTTTGCTGTGTACTTTTTAAACGACCGGGAAGATCGTAAACGTGGATCATATCTGCCTTCATAACTTACTTTAACACTGTTCGGGAATTAAGATCCAGTTGTTACAGAGTGACAGTTCCAATGAAGAAATCAAAAGCGCTGGG
The DNA here is from genome assembly GCA_038406175.1 of Haplosyllis leylae. Classification (NCBI taxonomy): domain Eukaryota; kingdom Metazoa; phylum Annelida; class Polychaeta; order Phyllodocida; family Syllidae; genus Haplosyllis; species Haplosyllis leylae. The sequence goes on along the minus strand of JBCAUG010209622.1, from coordinate 6,025 downwards.
ATGATTGTATTAGTTTTACTTTTTAAGTGGGAGCTTTGCGCAATTGCTAGTACCGTGGCTTATTTATAATGTTTTGTATTTGTTGAGTTCAAGTGTTTTGTTCGTGAACGATGGACGTATGAAGTGAGCTTCATGTAAGCAACCGGGTTTCCTTAAAGGATATGACTTCTTTCATGAATGGGAAAAAATAGTACGTAAGTTTTACCGTTGTCACAGCAATTTACAATCGTATTACCCAGACGAAGGATTGGCCAGAAGTCGAATGAATAATGAGACTTATAGTATTAACTATACCAATAATTCAATGAAAGGCCCCTGAATTATTCTTAAGTTTAAGTACGTATATCCCAGACTTGTACTTTCTTGCTGCACAGGTTTTTGTGATGCGATAAAGTCGCGCGAACCTATTGTTCGTTTGGCATGGGCCATTTAAACTCTCATAATTCAATTAATAGGAGATTTCGAGGTGTAATTGTGATACTGTTTGTAAATAAGTCCGAAAAGTTGTGTAAAAACTGTAAATTACTGTTAATATTGTATACTTCCTGTACAATATACATGTGTGAAATTATGCAAATGAATGCATTTGATCAATAAAGAAAGACGACTATCATTCCCTTTTTAGCTTTATTGAAAAAGAGCACAGATTTCTGCTATGACGTTAAATAGTTGCTTCCAAGTGGAAACTAACAAATGCAATCTAGATTGTGGACATTTTTTGGAATATGGCACAAATTTTTCATGCGTTTACAAATGTCCATTTCTGTTCATTTCTTTCGCCATATTGTGGCATAGGGGTTTTTCTGGTAACGTTCCAAACAAGACTGTGAGCACAAAAAGGCCTCTGCTGGCGCGTGCATCCGCCCGCTCAGATCCACAGCTGTCAGATTGGTTGCAACGCGCCTTAAATCCAACCGGTACAAGTAGTGAACGAACGACTGAAAACAGTAGCTGCCGCAAAGACACTGCTTTGCCGAGTCAAGGTACGAAACCAAATCACCGACATCCTCACCAGTGTACGGTATCCTGAAATTAACATAAAATACTCAAGTTTAGTCAATGGGCCACACTCGGAACGAGTATCAGTTATTTTTAAGACCAAACTTTGTCGGTTGAAGAATTATGTTCTCTCATTAATAGAATTGTTGATTGGGGCCTTGAGACGATGGAATTGGTTGTTTCTGACAAAAGATTTAGCAAACGAACCGGAGTTTCTTGACTGCTCTGGCAGCTGTCTCCAGAAGCGACGGAAAATGTAATTTGTCGATGGCGGTAGCTGGACCGTCGTCCAGGAACGGATTCTCGGATAAATCCAGTGCGTCCAGACGCAGGTCCCCGAATCCTGCCGGCAGGGTGCGCAGCTGGTTATTATTCACTTGCAGAGTCCGCAGTTGTGTTAAATCTCGCATTTTGGAAGGCAGCACAACTATCTGATTATTTAACAGTTTCAAGGTGACTAAATATTGCAGTTTTCCGACGTATGGTCTTATTATCCTGAGTTTATTGTTGCACAGGTCCAGTAGATTTAAAGTACGGCTCAGGGCACCAGTACAGAAACCCTTCGGTATTTCCTCTATTTGATTGTCATGTAAAACTAATTCCGAGAGACAGTTTAGTTTCTCAAAATCCGTCGGTAACTCTCGGATACAGTTTTCACTCATGTCTAGCCGTGTGAGATGACGAAGGGCAAGAATACGTCCTTCAATTTTCTTCAAATTACACGTCACAACGACTAAATGTTCCAGTTGAGATGGAAAATTGGTAGTCAATGGATACTCTCTCTTGCTCTTTATGGCCAGCTTGGTTTTCAGCTTTTCCACTGTTTTCGCACACACTGGTGCAAGAGATGACAGAGTCACCTTCTCCAAGTTTTCACCCTGTAGAGCCATCCTCACAACCGTTAGAAATCCCTTTAGTTGCATCGGATCTGCCTGTAAAAACATTACCAATTGGTTACAAATAAAATCCATCAACAAAGTCAACAAAGCAATTTACCAAATTTGAAAACAGTATTCTAAAGTGTGTCTTTTAATATATGTAACACATTTTCTTGAGAAATATGCACAAGTCATACCAACAAATATTTTTGTGTACATTATATACCTTGCTGATGCAAATATCGTGCGGTGGCTCCAGGAAGCGAATCGTTGCTTTCCCTTCATGAACGAACTTTGTGAAAACCTTCTCTACGTTACCTTTCAACTGAAATGAAAACAAGTTTACCCTATCTGAATCATTGATGATCAAACAAATTGATTCAAGAAAAAATGTGGAATACAACATTTCAAATAAATCAACTGACACTGATTAGTGTTTCACAAGATTTACAGGACATGCAAGTATCTATATCAATATGGTTTCATCTAGTATGTACAAAAATAAAACCTTGTATTTAGCACCATTTCTGTCCTGTTTGTTGGAGATCATCAGCCACACCTCGTTGTCTGCCAGAACTCCGTCGCCAGGCTTTCTTCCTATTGATAGTTGGCACTGAGCACCTTTATTTTTACTTCGCATGTTGAAGGCCGGAAGCAGTCTATTAGAAACTTCCACAAATCCCGTGATTCTCATGTTTCTCGTTATTGTCTCATAAAGGAAAAAAATCAAATTGATGGGCAATATATTTCCCATGTCAATTTGCAAATCTAGAGTCTAATTTCTCAAATTACCAGAACATTACCAGGGGGCATAACCATGTAGAAATAATACTGTGATCAGTGAGTTGTGACGACCTATTGACATCCAGTTTAGATCTAGAGTCTAGATCTAACATTCAGATATTTGACCATTTGAGACACATGTCTACAAGGGTTTCCCAGGAGTCTGTATGAGCTTGAGGCACTGTTCCACGATTATTCCACATATCGTGTAGCGGTAAGGGTATACTTACACCTTTAAAACATTAAAAATATGAGGAAACGGGTCAAACTTAAGATTTCTGTTTACAAAATTTGACAGCTGATTCTTAATTTTCCCGCCAAAAATCTCGTTTTGAAAATAGGTAACAAGGCCTTCATGGAATTCAATCGCCCACGGATTTTCAAAATATTATGATCTTAGAAGTGTTTGTCGGAATATTTGAGCACTTTAAAGATTTCTTTTAGTGCAAAATTCTCCAGGAGATTTCTTATAATGTCACAATCTGAGAACTACTTTCTTTCTTGGCGCAGCGATCAGAGGAGTTCCAGGGACCTGTTTTTGGGAGTACAAATTTCCATCTTTTTAACAATATGAATATATTATGACTTCACTGACTAAATTTTTTAAAATCAAAAGGTAGCATGAAACTTAGGAAGAGTAACGTTCGCCTGGTAGCCTTGTCATGTTTTTATTTGCTGTATGTCGTTATTGGCGCCTCTATTTTCTCTGCAATTGAAGGACCCAAGGAAATACAGCAGGTGAAAGCTTTGAAATCACTGAGAAAACGATTCTTAACAAAACACTACTGCTTAACAGGTAAGCTTTGTGCTATTCCCTACGATAACACAATCAAGATTTTACTCAATTAGCTAAAAGGATTTTCCTACAGGTTCAAAAAAAGATGCAAAATATACGAAAGATGAAACCTGTTTTGGGGACTTATGCATTGAGGGTTATAAGTCAGGATGTGCCCAATTTCTTGACCTCACCCATTTCTTTGTGAAAACTTACGATTGAACTGTTTGGTGTCAGAACATCAACTGTTTGGAGTAAATATGTATGATATTGAATTCCTCATGCCAGTGGCGGATCCAGGATTTCTCCAGGAGGGGGGGTGGCGCCAATCCCAAAGAGGACACCAACCTATTATTTTTCCCCCAAAAATGCACGCCCCCCGGATCCCCAACTGGGTACCATCACTGGTATTTGATGAATGTTCCTTCAATTGGGCCATTCTTTGATCAGTAATTTATCAATTGGACCATTTGGTGGCTCCGGAAACCGAGTGTTTGTGCTTGTGTTATTGCTTACGCTTGCATTGCGAACATTTATGAACTAATATCGGAATTGTTAAAAATAATTACAGCATATATGCCATAGTGATTAATTCGAATAAATGCTTACGGCTTACAATTTTTAATGTTTATGTTGGAAGCATTTTTTTAAAAACACTTACGATCTCAGGTCTGAAGTGTTTTAACTCCAGAATGTGAGCTGGAGGTGTTACTTAAAATAATGCTTAAGGGATCTATCTCAGAACCATTATCTTAAAAAAACACGGTCTCAGGTCAGAAGTGTTATTTAGACTAATAACACTTCTGACCTGTGACTGTAAGTGTTTTAAGAAAAATTTTTCTGACATAAATGGTGTAAACATTAAAAATTCATTCTGAGACATAAGGTGGAGGTGTTTTCTTAAAAAAAAACACTTCCATCTTATAGGTTGTACATGTTAGTAACACTTACGGTATTGTATGGTAAGTGTTCGCAATGCAAACACAAACAAAAGTGCAAACGCAAACACTCGTTTTCCCTACACACGACCATTTGACAAATAATGTTGCGCGAGAGCAATAAGTAATAAATGGGCAAGGACAAAATATATGAAATATTGCTATAATGCACCATGTACTTGGTGCATTATGCAGTGTCAATGATTTAGCAAACGTATTCCTATGCATATCTACAGCATTTTTTCCTACTACACAGCCTACACGTATGAATGTATTATTATTGCATGGGAATGTCGGAACAGATCGCAAAACAATTTTGTTTGAAATAGCATTAGTTTTTGTTGCTTTCTCAGTGAATGCAACAACCCATAAAGAAACAAATTAATGGTTTATTTCTGATGAAAACTACGTCGTACATATAGCCTGGAGAAAGTGTCGGTTTTTTTTCTTGAGAGTGGGGTAATATGGTAACGAAATTAGTTGAAAATTCGGGATTAATCATTAAAATTTCCATGTCGCTGGCTCAGGTTGAAAGGAAGGTACAAGTAAAAAAATTTGCTTTCCCGAAAACAACAGATAAAATCAAATGTAGTTGTCAATACGATAGTTAAAGTTCCTTTTCAAAAACATGGGCTCCACTCATTATTACACATTCTTTGGTGCAATGTTTTTTACCCAAGAAATCATCATACTGATTGAACGGATTATTAGCAATTATCAAATTTAGTTCAACATGTATGGATGTTTTTGCACGCATTCAATTTTTGACATTTAATTCCTTTATTGAAGCAGTTGTCGAGTATTTTGTAACCAGTGAAAAAAAACGTTGCTTTTGTTTTGCATAATGTCAGCACATATGGTACTGTTTGGTTGAACTTCTATAAAGGATCTCATTCTGAAAGAAGGAATTGATTAGTTACTTATTGAAGGAAATGTCTCAAACTGATAGATTTACCGGGTCCAATAAAAAGCTTGACAAATGTCCACATTCATATAGCATCCAATGACATCTGGTGTGCTGGTTTATTTTGTCAATAGAAAAAACTTACACTCAGTTATTACTTTATACATTACAGTAAAGAGTACTGAAATATTGTTTTGGATAAAAATCACACTTTTTAAGCAAAAACGTTTCGTGCCTCAGCTGCATCGTATATATGGGAAATATCGCAACTTCATCAGGCTGTCACAAGCATCTCCACGTATAATCCATATTGCAGCATGCTGTGCACATGATATTGTAGTGGATTCCAAGGAATATTCCTTCAGAAGATTTTATGCACAAAGACATTGATTTTGACTTTTTAAATTGGAGTGCTATTTTATATACGTGGGAGTGAAGTAGAAAACGAACAACAATGTGTTTGGGCAAATGTATGCCAATAGACAGTACAAAGCGGACACTAGCATTGGTGGTTACCATGGCACTTTACGTGGTGGCTGGCGCTGGGATATTTTACGTTTTGGAAGCTCCAAAAGAGCAGTCATTGAGACACCATCTCAGGAACATCAGGGAAGAATTTATAAAAGCAAATTTATGTATTCCAGGTTTGTACTATGCTTGATAAGTTCCTCCCATAGACTTAAATTGTCACTCTCGTACAGTGAGAATGTTGCTGCAGTATCACTTACTTGCCCCACTTGAAAAAACT
>JBCAUG010209511.1:0-19212 GCA_038406175.1 Haplosyllis leylae | reverse complement strand
AGCATTATCATATATAAGTGTCCTGGGATTCAAGACATCCATATACTCAGTGGGCTGTATCTGGGGAACAACATTATCATATCTATTTCTCCTGAAATCCAAAACCTCATCAATCTGACTGCCTACTTGATGTTGAAGTCCTGTGTATCCAGCATCAGCTTCTCTTGCAATGGCTACTGATGGGTTAATGTATCCCAGGTCAATATACGTGCTATTGCTTCCTAAGGAATTATCCCTGTTTTCATTGTTTGCTACATTATCTGTCTTTTTGACACAAGTCTGACATCTGCGATACCTGAAAAAAATAGATAAATCAAATATCCAAAAAATTCTTGAGCAAGAATGAGATCACTAGATAAAGGAATGGCCAGTTAAACAATGGACAAAGCAATGTGTTCCATTAAATTAGCCTTGATGGATAGAGTGCTTGTAGTGATCATTTCATGTATTTCATCTTAGTGGTGCACTGGATACAATCCAGTTTTTTTTCCAATTTTCATTTAATTAGACAAATTTGACAAGATAGATGTATATTTCTCAAACATGACCAGAGATTGAATCCAGGTGACTTGTATGGCATTGTAACCATATTCTCTAAAGGGTTTCTGTGATTTGCAAGACTGTAAGGGAACCATCTTTCCTACATGAACTCATATTATTAGACAAACATTTCTTCATTTTTGAGAAAAAACCTGGGACATGGTGGAGTGGAACTGGCCTTTAATTTCTGATTCAAGGTATCTAATTTTCGCGTGTTGGAAAAATAAATACAGTTTGAATAGAAACTTCAGCCTGAACTGTTACAGAATTAAAAAATTAAACTCGGAATTTAATATTCAGAATAGTGAGAAATGTTTGAACCTATACACGTCCTTTCAAATTCTCACCGTGATTCTGGAGAGAAACTAACAAACACCACTTACCTCCTCATACAGATGACAATGATCACAACAACCACTGATACAACCACGACAGCGACGCCAATTAAAATCCACGTCAAGTAATCTGGAAGTAAATAAAATAAATAAATGGTAAATAAAGTAAATTGGTTGTGTTTGTGTTTTAGTGTTCAGTCGAATTGTTTTGTTTTTTTTTCAATATACCTGACTGAAGAACTATCTTAATACCATGATTATAAAATCTACTTTAAATTGGAGTTTTTCACGATAAGATTAAATTTACATTGTATGACTGAATTTTGGTAATGTCTGTCTGTTTTTTCTGTCTTTTCTGTCTGTCTGTTCATTTTGTCAGTGCCTGGTGCACTGACCTTCACCTTGAGTTTCTGACACCATTAGACTGAATAGCCGGGCTTTAAAAACAATCCGTTGGTAAATTCACCGTTTCTCAAGGAATTGGCTCCACCACACAAACTGAAGCTCAAAACCTCACTAGCTGTTTCAACTAGTGAACCTAGTAACCCAGAGATACACAGAGGCAACGGAATGAAAAAGCAAACTAAAGCTGTCATTTGACAAGTCTTCAAGAACTCGCGGGGACATTCACAAATTTTCACAATAGGCATTTCTTTCAGATCTGACAGATCTAAAACAGATCTGAAATCTCTACCCATTGCGTCTACATGGACACACAATCAAGCAAGTCCTGGAAACATTAAACAATCCTTATTCTTAAAATTTAAGTTATGATGGTTCTTAAAAACTGCATCTTATTTCTGTCAGATGTGTCAGACTTGCTTATCCTAAAAAATCCGATTGTCAGCTTGCCCGTGATTATATGCAATATTCGTACGCCAAACAAAGTGGGACAATATTTCGCAACAGAAAACAAAAGGATTAAATTACCACTTTCTTCATTGTTATCCACATGTTCAGCGTCCTCGGTGGTTATAGTTGTGGTTGTCTTTGTCCCGACACATTGTTCAGCAGGAGTGGCAGCAGTAGACATGTTCATTGAATCTGTGCAAAACAAAAACATTAACATTGATAGTAAATTCTTACTCAAAGGACAGAAGATCCTAAATTATTTTTTGACATATCTGAAATAATTTGTCTTTAGTTTTTGGTGGCTCGTTAGAGTGGTTGAGTCGGAAGGCCCTTAGCATCTGAGCGGAGATGAGCCTTTGACAGTTTTATGATAAGTAGGCCTACTTTAAGCTGCATTCATTGGTTGGAATTTGTTTACACAGAATGCTGTAACATCATTTTGGGCGTCATTTAACAACGTCACTAGACACCATTTGAACTATGTTCATAACGTCATTTTTTAGAATATTTTTGATATGCCACACAGAAAAAAATTACATAGTAATCCACATAAAAAATGTGTTAAAAGTAAAATTATATGATAATTATTGCAAACATCTCAAAGAAATATAACTATGTAATGTATGTAATGTAATTAAGTAACAATTCAAAGAAGTATTTTATGCTTTAATTAACAAAAGTTCTATCACGGGAGAAGGTAGAAGGGCGAATGTTCCATTGAGCTTGGGGCTTAAGTGTTAAGGGGAGCAGTCAGCAGAGTTGGACCTCTGGCCCTGAGGTTAAGTTCAGGTAACAAACCAACAAAAAAGACACAAAACTGTTACCTGTTCCATCACAATTCCAAGAATCCCAGTCTAATCCATATTCACATCTGGGAGAAAGTCGGATGTTTTCATTGATCTTCCAGGTGATGGTTCCTTGTTGTTCCTCGTGCTTCAACCAACAGAGGTCAGCATCACACACCAACCCCTCTGGGTGCTTTGTGTTATTACAATCATTGTCATACAGTGCCAGGGTCAGTGGACGAGGCAGATGATTAAAAACATCTGCTGATAACCTTGTCAGATGATTATTCTCCAGATACAGATACAGAAGAGAATGTAGCCCTGAGAAGGTTCCTGGACACAGCACGTGTAGTTTGTTACCAGCCAGATTTAAAGTCTTTAGGCTCTTCAGGTGGGTAAACACATTGTTGTCTATTTGATTGATGTTGCCATTTTCCAAATAAAGCGCATATAAAGCTTCTGGTCCTTGAAACATGCCATGGATCAATGCTGTGAATAAGTTCCCGCCCAGAAACAAATGATCCAGACTGTCCAATCCATTGAAGCTTCCTGGTTCTATCTCACTGATCTCAGCTGCAACTAGGTACAGGTCCTTGCAATTCTTCAAACCAAGAAACATGTCCACGTAAAGTTTACCCAGCTGGTTGTAACTGAGGCGTAGATGGTGAGTCAGAGACTTAAGGTGGCTAAATGTTCCTGGTTTAATTTCACTGATATAATTATGATACAGACTTAAGGAGGTGAGAGACGTTAAATGTTTAAACGTTTCTGGTTCTAGTTCACTGATTTTGTTCACATGAATGTTCAATTCCACAAGGGCGGTTAAACCATCAAAGGCCCCAGACTCTATTACACTAATCTCATTAAAACCAAGTTCTAATTTATTACAGTTCTTTAAATCGGAAAACATACTGGAATAAAGTCTGTGTAATTTGTTATAATCAATTCTTAGATGTATAAGAGAAACCAGTACAGTAAATATCCCCTGTTCCAGTTGATTGATCTGGTTCCGGTTCAGGTATAACACGATGAGTTCAGGAAGACCATTGAAGGCTCCGGGTTCCACTTCAGATATCTCATTATCACTGAGGTAAAGGTGTTTACATTGAGACAGGTTATGAAGGGTATTGACTTTGATTATGGTGATAGGATTATGCGTAATATGAACCTGCAAAGCGTCAATGGGTATGTCAGTGGGTACGGCTGCCAACCCTTGGTTTACCTTGTAGTACTTCCTGTCTGTTGTGTACTCACCTCTAGGTTCTATTGGGCAGGGAACTGACCTGATTTGCAGAGTCAGCACAATGAGAACATCTGAAATGAAATGGATGTAGTTTTCTACGCATTATGAAAAAAGCACCAGTTTGTTATTTGTGTCAGCAATTGACACATGTTGAGGTCTGTGCAAGTCAGAGTTCTATGCATTTCATAAGGCACCAGTGGCGAATCCAGGATTTCCCAAGTATGGTACCAAGTCCCTTGCCTGCTGTCAACTACACACTCACTGGTGTGGAGCCCCATGGAGCCACCGAAAGTGTATGGCCAATAGCCGTGCTCGACCACGGTAGCCAATCGCCATCTGAGGCCCTTGATACTTAAGGTACTGCACACTTGAGTGCAGGATGAAATCATCATCACTTGCCTCGAGCCAAGAGCACCAGATACTACTCTGCCATAGAGCCTAGACCTGAGAGTTACCATACTACGTAGATTGTACAGTACAGCAATAAACTGATAAACTGAAGATAACTCTTGCTCATCATTGGAACAAATCATAAGACCCATTGAGAGGTAACCAGAACCTGAGGTTCACATATCCGACACTGTCTCACCCGTACTGAGACCCTACGCCGTTAGTATACAACCAACATAAGAACCTCCCACCCAGAAGGGGGGCAACTCCGGAGGGAGGTGCCAACATACTATTTGACCAAATTTTCCCGAAAATTCCCGAAAGAAATTTTGGCCCACCCTTCGCCCCCCCCTCAGTTAAATCCACCACCGGTCGATCTCATGGACCTCTAACTCTCAACAATCATGCACATATTATGTAATTATTTAACTAATTTACCTAACCAAATTTTCAATAGCTCTAACAGTAATCGTAGATAATACCTCAAGGTCTGTTAAGAGTTATTGAAAATACAGTTACTTATAATATATTGCAAATAAAAATACTTACACATCCACAAGTTTACTGCCATTTTACAATCCACTGTATTTTTGCACTTCAATACGGACGAAATCTTCTGGCTCAGACACAATTCACTGCCATTTTAACGTTGCACTTCACCACATGTTGAAGAAATCTTCTAGGACATCCACTTTGGGAAAATCACAAGGGTATCTTCCGAACACAGGAAGTTAAAATATATTTGGAGGTTTAATATCGAACTCTACTCGACTTCCTCGTGCTTCTGAGTCATGGTGTTATTTTACAAACTTCAGTGATCTTGGTTTGAGATGTTATATAGCAAGTTTATCTGTCCATCAACATTGCCCACAAACAAACAAAGCTAGGTCGCCATGGTGACCGCGAAACAAACAGCAGGGGTTGCACCAGAGACACTAGGAGAAAATTGTGCATTGTCCGCCAACCAATCAGTGGACTGCCGCGCTACAATCCTATTCACTACATTGTGCAAAGGTGTGAAACAGGAGGATTCAATTGGCCTGTATTCGATGTCAGAATGAACAAGAAATCTCCTAATGTTAATCTGAGGAATCATTTGCGTGCGGGTGATTATCCACCCTGGCTTTGAAACCCAGGGAAGACGTCACCAGAAGTCCAACACAGGGCTATCAGTGGCACGACAAAAAGAGCTTGTGTCCTCCAATTTTTAAAAAATTATTTTAAAAAAAAAGGGTTGTGCTGAATCATAACGGTTCACACAGAAAAGACGAAACCTTATGAAGAGGATATTTGTGCTAAGAGTGTTTTGCAGGAAATGAAAAACTTTTAAGAAAAGCTTCTGATTATTCCACAACATAATTCACAATCAAAGGAATGAGATGGTTTCCACTTGTCGTCTTTATTTATAACTTGAATTGTGACAAATTGCCACAAAAACCATACCGCCACAGTTCCTTTTAGAAACTGAACAATCCAACTTAACTGGAATGCAACTGTCATTGGATATTTATCGAAATGGAACATAATTTTCATAATTTTCCCTAAATGGAACAGCACTTTGTTTTCCCCAAATGACCCAAAACTTTGATTGGAGTTTACATCAAATGGACCCAAAAATTTCATTGCAGATTTTCCTACATGGAGACAAGTTTTCCCATTATGGAGCAGAAAATTCATTGGAGTTTTCCCGAAGTGATGTAGAATTTTCACTGTATTTTTCCCTAAAGGGAAAAAATTCTTGATTGGAGTTTCCTCTAAATGGAGGAGAACTTTCATTGGAGTTTCCCCCTAATGAAGCAGAACTTGTACACAATTCAGTGAATTAACGGGATGTGATAAATAATCCAAAACATGAATAAAGGTCAATAAGCATCTCTGTTTGTGATAGAAAACAGCAAAATGCTAGAGAAAAAAAATTGTTACCGAAATTTGGTGACATTCGCATCGCCTTTTCATCTGGAATGTTTCAAGAACAGAAGGATGCGTGTAATTGCAGTAAAATGTAAAAGTATCAGGCAGTGAAAGTTTCACCAGGTGGCTCGTTCGAAGGGGAGCGAAGTGTGCGATGGGACGGGCCCAAAATTTTGGGGCAAAAAGACAAAACCAACGACTAAGGTGACTCTAACGAGCCAGCATTTCTTCGTGGAACACCTTTCTGAGATAAGGTTAATTACAATTTGCTCTGCGCAAGGTAATTTTTTCAGCCGTGTTTATCTGTCCGTCTGTCTGTTACAAACTATTGCTGCACATTTCACTAGCAACAATCCTATTCAAAACCGAATCTTGCTCCACTAATATCACCTGATTCCTCGTTCAACACAGCTAGTGTCAAGGTCAAGATCAAAGTCAGAGTGCTAACAGCAAAGCTTCTTCTTACCCATGCTTGTTACTGAAGCAGGTCTCTAACAGCAATGGCGGATCTAGGGGACGTAAAAATACCCCCTACCATCCACAGGACAAATGCCCTCCTCAGATAAATTCTGCATACACCTCTGGATGTTTTTTAAAAATAATGTTTTAAAAACTTCACACAAAAGTTCAATGCCCACTAAGGGCGATTTTTATTTTTGCTGGCTCGTTAGAGTCAGCTTATTGATTACTATGAGCTCCCCGGAGGATATGGGGACAGGGTGGCGGGGAGCATTTGGCAGGTTTATGGTAATGAGACCTAATTTAAGCTTCAGTCATTGGTGGGAATTTGTTTACAGGAGAATGTTGCCCTGACATCATTTTGCACGTGCCAGCAATTGAGTCAACGACGCAACGTCATTTTTCTTTCCTCTGTCACTGCTGGCAGCAGGAATCTGCCAGGATTTGGCAGAAAATAACGAATTATAGAAATATGACGTTGCATCGTTGACTCAATTGGTGGCACGTGCAAAATGACATTATGACAGATAATGATGTCATAGCAGCATTCTGTGTAAAGAAATTTTAACCAATGACTGAAGGATAAAGTAGGCCTAATTTTCATAAAACTGCTTAGGTGTTAAGGGCATTGGACAGGATGTTAAGGGCACGTTGAATTAACCAATAAGGTGACTCTACGAGCCACCAAAGTAGTGATATAATTGATGGGTAATTGTTTGAGCCTGGCTGATGTTGCTTTATATAAAGACGGTGAAGTGATAAAAGTCAAGAATGGCAATAATGATGTTGGGTTGTGAAACGACCAAGTGATGTTGTGGGAGATCTGATGGTTGATCACATGAGATGATGTTTTTTGTGAAATACAGGGTAATTTCAAGTTGTAAATAATTGTCAAACAGGATGCTTTATTTGACCAAGAAAATTCCACTGATTTCATTCTCAGCACGTGACTAGATTTTGTTTAAGTTAAAGACTTTAAGGGTCAATTCATACGGATCAAAATTGGAATCGAAAATGAAATAATGATCAAAAAAGTTAAATTAAATTAAATTTTATTGAACTAGTTGATTTTTTAACAGCATGGCTAAAACGGAGTTAGTAATGTTGGCATCTTTTATTATGGAGGGTTTGTGACAAAATATGCTTGTCGTGAAGAACAAGAATATCTCTAAAACCGAAATGACACTAACCGAATCTATTCAAAGCTCAAACTGTTTCAAACCTTACTGAGAAAGTGTTTCATTACTAGGTGAGAAGTTCTGTTGCAGGGCATGGGGGAGGCGTGGCGATGGGAGGGGGTTAAAGTGTTAGTTGTAAGGTTCAGCTGAAATAGATTAACTGTAGCGAAGTCACTTCAGATTACACTTTTATTTTGATTGGAAATTTGTGTAAATTTTAAACCACAACAGAGAGAATTGATGTTCATTCTGGTTTTCCACGATATGGATTTCTGACATATCTTTAAGTGGATTTCTACTCCTTGCTATTGGTGCTAAATATTTGACAATGTACCAATAATCTAGCAAGTACTGGAAATATTAAATAACCCTTATGTTTAAATTCTAAATTGTGATTATTTTTAAAAATAGTATTTTATTTCTATCGGATCAGTCTATCGTAAAAACCCCGAATGAATTTTTTTCCCATTGAGGAAATAATGATCACAAAGCCCATCTACATTTATAATTCCTTGAACTTGACATAATACAAGGTCACGCAACTGCGCAGAGCAAATGGAAAGAAAAAACGACATTTATTTACAAGGTATCTCTGCCACTATTTACAAAGACACTTTTCCACATTGAGTTATTGTTGGCTGCTAAGAAAAGCAACTTAGCTTTTTTTTCCAATTTTAGAAAATATCATTTTTCAATATCCTCACACGAGAGTCATTACTGTGTAATAAACTGTCCATGTTATTGCTTTTCTCACGATCAAACACATATACGGAACATGATACAAAGTATGTGCATATATTTACATTATCTTAGCGTTACGTATTAAAAGACTCTAGACATAGAGAGATAATATGTACAATTCTTTAAATGATAATGAACAACGTTGGTAAAATTCTTGCTCCATTTTCAAGTAATATTTTAAGCCTGGACAATGGGCTGCATGGCACTGAGCTACCAAGTTGGGTACCAAACTGGTCTGGTTCAGTGTACCAAGGTGGCTATGGTTCGGTGTTCCCAGCTGAGTCAAGCTGAGTACGACATGGTGTATGTGTAGTCAGATGCTCAAACTGGGTATGGTTAGCACGTTGAAAACAACAGTTGACCAGGAGATATAGACTAAAATGGCTCTTGGAGAGCTTCACCTATGATATACCCTAGCTGTACATCCCTTAATGCCTTATACATGTTCATGTAAGCCTCATTCTCATTCTCCTGTGAGTTCCTCCACTCATTTAATACTTCATAGACGGCATCATTGATGTCATTTTTATAAAGGCGACTGTCCACAGTTGTGCCTTTCATTCCTAATCCAACCACAGCAAGGTCTCTGAGCATGGCTGGGTTTGTGATTTCTTTTGATAGTTTAAACAGTTTGGCATCGGTCAGTTTCAAATCAACAGTTTCTGTCTCTGAAAATTATTTATTGTTAAATTAGAAGTGCGAAAGAGATTTTCCACATCATTTCTTATGAGCCAATCAGTGAAAGGCCGACATCAAAATCTTTTCATGAAACCTGTTACTCTCTGCAAGAATAGATGTGATTGGCACCTTTTGGTGGGCAACGACCAGAGAATTAAATTGCATAACTTGAATTGTATTAAAGAACAACCTGTTTGTTATGAGAACAATTTTCCTGTGAAGGCTTTATGACTTACCTTGTTTTTGACCCCCTTGCGGATACTGTATCTGGGAATCTTCGGTGTCAAATCCATAGCTCCTGGAATCCAGCGTTGGTTCATTTTCAGTAGGTTGTCTCGTGGGATCCATGGAATCCAACATCGCTTCATATTCAGCAGGCTGTCTCTGTGGATCATTGGTTTCTGATTCAGACCTTCTGAAATCCAACATCGCTTCATACTCGGTAGGCTGTCTCTGTGGATCGTTGGTGTCAGATCCAGACCTCCTGGAATCCAACATCGCTTCATATTCGGTAGGCTGATTCTGTGGATCATTGGTATCAGATCCATAGCTTCTGGAATCCATTATCGCTTCATACTCCGCAGGCTGTCTCTGTGGATCATTGGTTTCAGATCCAGACCTCCTGGAATCCAACATCGCTTCATACTTGGTGGGCTGATTCTGTGGATCATTGATTTCAGGTCCAGACCTCGTGGAATCCAGCATCGCTTCATACTCGGTAGGCTGATTCTGTGGATCATTGATTTCAGATCCAGACCTCCTGGAATCCAACATCGCTTCATATTCGGTGGGCTGATTCTGTGGAACCGTGTCTCCATCTTGTGTCTCTACAATGACACTTTGAGCTTCCTGTTCAACCATTTCTCTCTCCTCCACCTCATATTCTGTTGCCAATGTTACAGGTTGGTTAAGGGATTTTAGTTCCATGTAAGTGTCATGGACATCATAATTTCCATCTTGATCCTCAGTTATTTCATCCCCAGATTTCTTGCTTCTCTGGGTAGCAACACTGTGACACTTTACACAGATTGCAATAATCACAGGACTAGCTAAGACCACTACTACCACAGAGATGATGATTAAAATCCACATCTTGATATCTGAAATAGGAAATGTTATCAATTCTAAAGGAATGAGTTTCTACAGGATACGATGAAGCCCAGATCAGTTGAAAGTCATTTAATCCAACACTTAAATCTGAAACAGGAAATTTAATCAAATAGTACAATTCTAAAAAATGTGCCATTCCGTTACTTTGTTCCAAACATCTGTTACATTGTCCTGTACAATTTGTAATTTCTGAAAATTGACAATTCTTCCGAAAGTTTGCAATAGTTTTAGAATGAATCTTTGTGTCCTAATCATGTGATCACAAAAACTTCTATTCTATTATTTGTAGAAGATGATGGGGAAGTATCTTGTATTGCAATAATTAGTCAATTACCATTTGCTTTGTTGTTTTCTTCATTCTCAGTTGTTGCTGTACTTGGATCAGTGGTTGTTTCTCTCACACATTGTTCAGCAGGTGTGGGAGGAGTAGAATCTGTGTACAACAAAATCACCTTTTTTTAACTTTATGATGAGCATGAGCATATCTCTATTTGCTCAACAAATAGGCTACTAATTTACAGCTGTATTAGTAGCTCTATAACTAATACATTCTAGCAGAATGTTGTGAAGTGCTTTTAAAAAAAACATTTCAAGAAGCCTCAAAATTGATTTGGAAATCCAATGACTACAATTAGGAATGAATTATCACAAAGGACCTCAGTGGTTGGTATGTGAGGTAAACATACCAACTGGCATTAACCCTTACAACAATACAAATTAGGATCTGACAACACAAAGCTAAACAAACAAAGACAATGCATGTCTTAATGGCTGTCAATCCAAGTAAAGGAATGCTCATTGGACAAGATATGTCGACTCCCACATATTTGTACATCATCATTTGTAAATCTTTGTTTGTCATCAATAAAGGTTCAGAATGCAAGCTACACTTTCTTTTGAGTGCTACACTACCTGGAATTCCTTGATCCCCAATGGTAAAGATTTCCAGCATTTGGAATTCCAAAGTGGTTTAGAATTTGAGG
The DNA here is from genome assembly GCA_038406175.1 of Haplosyllis leylae. Classification (NCBI taxonomy): domain Eukaryota; kingdom Metazoa; phylum Annelida; class Polychaeta; order Phyllodocida; family Syllidae; genus Haplosyllis; species Haplosyllis leylae. Next base: position 8,007 of record JBCAUG010209511.1, on the reverse strand, counting down.
TTCCAAATTCAGTACAAAGAATATTTTGAAAACAATGAAAAACATTTGACCTTTTTGAGATTTTAGCCATCAATCTACTGATCTACTCTCAGGTATGCTGACCATTACATCAACAATTCAACTGTGGAGCACTCAGCCAGGGTACTGTGGCTATTTTTAGTGAATCACTGTGTGGCACCTGTACTGCATGAGTAAACTAATGAGATCTGAGAGTGATAGTGTCATAGTTTGCCTGAGTATATTAATTAAGTCAGTCATATTCTGCTACTTGGATACAAGGGCTAAATTCAGCAAAACAGTTCAGTTATCTCTGGAGGGGCAAAGAAGAACTTGACATTCTGGTCTTACTGTTAGCCACATTGTGACACTCTGGTACTCAGACCTTCCTATGTAAGGCTGAGCTAGTCATGTGACCCCAGCACAGGTAGTTTGTGTGATAGACTGTTCACATTTATCCCCATTACAAGGACCTTTTCAGGTAAAGGGCTCTAAGGAACCCTCAGGAGCTCTGTGGCTGCAATTATCTAACTTGGGCTACTTGAGCCATTTGAAATGTTTTGGGTTTAGCCACAGTGCATCCCGCTAGGGATGAAAGCTCCCTGTGTTATTTTGTGAATTCATCTGCAATTTGTACAATTAAAGTAGAGCCACTGTGTAAAAATCCTCTTTTGTTGTGTTGTATTTCTTGCAGGGTTCTTTGTGATTCTTGTGAAATAATCACTACCCCTAGGGCTGATATTTCATCTGTATGAATGATGAATGGATGTAATAAAGTTGTTCATTATGAAGTATTATGTCTTTCCTGTATCTGTTGTGAGGGGATATAACTCTTTCAATTGAACTTTTTGGCACTTTCATATCTTATAACACTTAAATAGCTCTAGCTTCTTTAATATTCATCATAGAGACCTCCAATGGTACCATTTAATTTAGAAAAAGCGGCAGGTCGCCCACTCAGGGAAAGAGCATTGAAGACACTCTTTTCCCTAAATGGGCAGACAAATGGATATTTCATGGAGAATGCTCCTTTTCTTTTCTAACCAATTGCCCTCTAGTGTGTTCACTAGTAACACATCACAAGTGGTTATAGTCTGGCACAGTCAGGTATTTGTCATGTAATAACTGAGTAGCTGACATACACAGGTGCCCTGAAATCACCTTCTGACCTATTTTTCTCACTGTGGCTTTTGATATATATTGACCCCTTGTCCCAGTGAGTATACTGAGGGGCTCAAGCATCCTTGGCATAGAAGAGACATGTGTCCAGACAAGATAGCATTTCTAATGTTTAAATAACTATGCATTTAACATTTGGTCATAAAACCAGATTCATAGCCCTTGTTATGACCAAAATGATCATTATTTTGAATATCAAGAAAATGAAAGAGTCAACGGAATCTTTGTAATTCACCCCACTAACATCCCAGTGTATGAACTAAGACCCATGATTAACACTGTCACCCCTGAGATGAAAAGCCTGGATGCTGAGCCTGCTGCTGCTGCTAGTCCAATGGCATTGAAATTATTAATATTGGTGAAAATCTGCACAGAACACTGCATAGCATCATGCAACTGTTCAAACTGCAACATCATTAGAGTCAACTTAGTGATTGAGATGGGACATGGAAATTTTCGGGAAAATGCATTGACACTTTTATGATAGTGACCTACTTCAGATAGAGCTACTTTGTTGAATTAGTTTACACAGAATGCTATCATGATGTCATTTTACGTTGTAATTGTGAACATTCAAATTGCAATGTCATTTTTATCTTTGTTTGGCAAAACAAATTCACAAATATCTTTTGGTCTCATTTTTCTTTAGGACTAAGCATTATCAACATAGTTGTTAACAAATGCTTATTTCAAAATATGCAAGAAACACAGGATATAGGAAGCAGTACAAATAAACTTTGCTTGAAACACCAGCAAAGAGACTCAGACAACAAAAGTGACAGACAATTATGTTAATAAGATGAAGGAGAGACTCAGGTGTTCAGGTCTATTTTAGTTTTCACATTTTACAATAAAGTAACCCTGCATGGCAACGGTTTCCAAGCTCTCAAATGACATCATGACACCAGAATATGACAGTAATATGTGTACAAAAAATAGCACTATTTCATCACGAGTATCACTTAATTCTTGAATTTTCATTGGAGAGCTAATAAAAATGAAGTCCATTACCTGCTGCATTACACGTCCAAGTGTCCCAGTCATCCCAGTCCGTTTGCGCATCTGGGTTTATGTACTCTCGATTAATTGACAAAATTGCTCAACGATTCTCAGACATAAAAAGACATCTGTTCCTGCAGATGATCAATTCTCCAAAAACAATGCTGTCGTTACAAAACAATTAAGACTGACAGATCAAATCAAATCGTCAACAACATAATTTTCACTCGAACTTGACATATCATAAAATTCACTAATAAAGACGGATCATTATTAGATTATGATGGAATTTTCTCTTTTACATTTTCATTCAAAGGATTTTTCATTTGATTAGATTTCTCCGAGGAAACGAAAAAATTGAGCTTTATTACTTTCATTGTACAAAAATGATTTAATTGACTGTTTAAAGTGATGCATTGTTTCGAAAGCGGTGACACACATTTGTCATCCAAATTGCTTTTTTATGCACCTTATTTCTTTATCGGATTAGAAATGAACATTTCTTTACTTCTTCTGAATTTTATTTGAAATTAGCTGCATCATTTGACATTTTGAACTTGATTCTAAAAAAGGTAGATTTATCTTAGCGCAAAAACTTACACTTTGAATCTATGATTGCAGTTTTGAGAGAATCTTTTGCAGCTCTTTGCCTTATCTCTTAAATCTTTTTGTAATTTCGGTTTTACGTCAGAGAACTAACATATTTAAGACGTATTCTACAATGTCTAAATCAATCTCTCTGTTGTCGGAATAGCTTTTGGTGTGCGGGTTATGAGTACATTTCTCGGTGGTTTCTATGTTAAACTGGTTTTTGACATTTATTCTCTTTTCGTTCAAAGTGTTACCTTCACTGGAAGCAAGTCCTTTGCTCTCATCTCGTGTTCTCATTTCACATTTCCAATATGGAACTTCCACTGATACTAATACATGGTAAAATAAATACAAATGAAAGTATGTTATTCATTGTCCTTGAACAAAATTCATTTGCAGATGCGATTTATTTTTTTCTGAACAAAACCTAAAACAAGAAAGTCCCGACGGTATCCGAAGGTCGGGGGAAGGTGCTGTTTTCACAGGTGTGTGTCTGTCAACAGGGGGAGGGGTAACCCATTGTAAACAAATTTTAGGGATGGGTACCGCAGTACTTCGCTGGTCCTGTCCAAAGTCCTGTAAAAGCTCCTGCCCAGGGGGTATCCGGTCCTGTCACTGGTCCTGCCGAGGGGGTACCCAAACCTAGTACAAAGGATACCCCCACCCTCTGACAGGACAGGGGTACCCTCAGGACAAGACAGGGGTAGCTCACCAAGACAGGACAGGGGTACCCCCCCCCCCCCCCCCCACCGGACCGAACCAGGGCGTTGTGTGGCGCGGGCGGTATGCCTCTTGCGTTCATGCGTAAAAACTGTCTTGTGACCATACGTCCTATCCAGCAGAATAGAAGGAAATAATAGCTCAAATATCCCAAAAAGTAAGCTACTAACATGAACCTATAGTCTATCTAATTTAATTTAATTTATAGAATTTGAGGACATCGCTCACTTTTTAATTTATAAATACAAATTATTAATCAACTGAAATATGATACATCACATGGCTACAGGTTACATTTCGCACAATTTAATTTTGCAATGTCACGTTTGTAACGTAATACGTTTGTTACTCGATTTGAAACTTAATGATTCCATTTTTTCCGGGTATGAATAGAAGAATTACTAAGGTTATCATGACTATTCTTCACGTTGTGGTATTCAAAGTTTCAATATGACCTACAATAATATTCTGACTATGATTCTAACTTGTGTTAATCACAATTTGTCAAAAACTGTTTTTGAGAGATCAGAAAATTCTATCTTTGGCTTTGTAATGTAAGTCAATGAGAATTTCTACATTTAGTTTATCAGTACACTTATCAATTAATTCTTGCACAGAAACCTGTAAACTAATAGTAGTAAACTAAGTGGTGATATGGCCATATTTCAAGTTTCTTAAATTGACATATTTCAAGTTTCACGTAAAAGGCAAAACCATTGCCGACAGTTGTGTTTCAAGCAAGAATATATTAGGAAGAAGAAAGTCTAGCAGCTTACCACTGCTTTGACGATGGTATAGTATTACAGAGACCATGTGTGTAACCTCTCCTTTGGATAGCCCTGTCCATGTTCTAGTCTGACACCTGTCAGTTGATCCTGCGATTTAATACGACATAGGTTAATGGAAACGTGAATATATCCCCTGGGCTATACAGGCTAGGATCTCGACAAAATGCCTGTAGTTTATAGATCTATGGTTTATGCATAAAATCAAAGTATTATATATGACAAAACAATCATGTGATGTCCCAGTTTTGGACTCTAGGATTTTGAAAGCGGATATTTTAGATGGTGGTGTGTTTCGGGTAATGGCAGCAATACCGATCTCATAACGTGATTGGGTGGCTGAAAAGACGGGATGACGCGTAATTAAATACCTATGATCAATCCCAGTTTAAAACTGAAAATACAACTAGTTCTAACCAGTAACTGCTGATGATGTAAGAAGTTTCAGTTTCACCTCAAACCAGTCTCGACATTCTGTCAAGCTCCTTCATCAAGAAAACTTTAATTTATTGAGAGCATCTTTTTTCTAAAAGTATTCAAACGAACCTGGAATCAAAAATTTTCATTTTTCAAAATTGGCAAAAATAGGTCCTATGTCTTTATGTGTAAATATGGCAAAGAAAATTGCAAAGGGAACTGTCATGAATGGCCGATGAGAAATTCAATTTGCTATGCTATAAGCTGGTTTAAACATAAACTTAAACCATCAAAGAACAAACCAGTCTCCCATTAAGATCACAGGGCAATACAAAACACACGACCCATCCTCATTCCAGACTTGCTAATCATGACCTAGCCTGGGAGGAGGACATGGGTCATCCTTCCTGCCTTGAAATTCAACTAGTCCTTCCTGTCTGGTCCTTCCAGGGGAGGGATGGATGGGTCACCTACCTGGGGGTGGAAGGGAAGGGCATTTCACCCACCTAGGAGGGGATGGAGGGGAGATATACTGCACCTACACGGAAGAGAGCGGAACGTCAAGTGACCCTTGGTCCAAGGCGGACTGACCCCCCCGTCCCCCACCCTCAACAGAATAACAGACAACAGACGCCTGTGAAAACATTACCTTCCCTCGTACTACGTAAGTGTTCGGTAAAAAGCAATATTTAGTTAGGAATTCGAAAACAAGCGGATAACTTCCCACAGATTAAGAAAGCAAAAAAGTGCTTGTAGCTTAACACTATTGGATCGGAAATGAGACCTGCCACTTCCACGCGCTGACAGGTGTTCCTGCGATCCTACACATTTGCAAACAGCACAGAACTCTATCATATCGCTGAAAATGGTAAACAAATTCTGTTATGTATGTTAAAAAGTATATTTGGCCATGAATACAGCACAGTGCTCTATCAAAAATAATACAGGACTCTGTTATATAGTTAAAAATGACAGACAAACAAATATTGAGGCTACATTGGGAAAAAGTCCTCTTATTACCGCCCCCACATGTAGTTTGAGAGAAGGTAATATTTTCAGGTGTATCTGTCTATTTGTTGACAAAGGGGTCTGAGCCTCGTGGAATATAATCCCCTTTCCACCATAAGACCCCATTCCTTACCGTTGCATCATGGCATAGGGTCCCTACTACATCATGGAATAGGACCCCCCCCCTCAGCTATTCATACAGCCCATACATGAATAAGTATATTGGCAAGCGGGCGGTTTCCCTTCTACTTGAAGGCTTTCTTGTTAAAATTGGATTATCAAAACAATTGAGAAATCTGAGTAAACTACTAATAATTCCAACACTTATTTTAAGTATGAAGTGGATTTTTAATAAAATCACAAATTCACATTTCAGTAAGGCTTTATAAGTCTGAGACTTTTTAAACCGTAATGGTATTGTAATAAGGTACTCATTTCAGTCAAATAATCTAAGTTAAAATAATTAATTATCGTACCTCAATGATTCAGTGATAGAACACCACACTGACAAACCTAAAATGACTGAATCAAATCCCCCAAAAGACTAACACAGAAAAGCCCAAACCTACTTGTCACCTTCTTCCCTTTGTGTACTTAATAATTGTATTTTCTAACATGCAGCAACCTGGGACATGATTGTGAATACAAATTTTATCTTGATCATCAAGTTTTTCCTGTATTTAGAATCTCACTGTTTAATGTACTGAATTCAGCAAATTTCACAAGCTAATGGGACTTTAAATTAAGTTTTCTTGTTGTCCATCCAGTTGTGTAAAGGTTTTACAATATTCGGACAACCTGTTTTTGTTTTTAGATCTGCAACAACTTTAAATTGTCTAATACGAAGTTCGTGTAAATTGTTATGTCGGTGCAGAATGTTCTCTGGTACATAAAGACCAGTTTGTTAAAAATAATTGTACATGGTTGCACAGACGTGTAAAAAATTAACTGAGAGATGTAAATAAAAGAAGCAAATGTCCACTTCAATTCATTTTACCTTGAAGATTTATTTTCTTGCATCGTTACAAGTTCCTGTTCACGGAAGCTTAATGCAAGCTCTTGAGGGTTGTTTTGTCTTTTGATCTATCTTACATCTTTACTCCTTCATGAGGTTTTGAAGATGAAGTACAAATCAAAGAAAGAAGGAAATTCCGAATTTTGTGTGAGGGTATGACTAGCCGTACATTTCTTCAATAGAGCCATCTAAAGCGCAGCCTCCTTTAAAAACAGATTTTTCTGGAAATCAGACCATTTTCTGGAAATCAGACCATTTTCTTCTAAATTAAGTGGATACGTTTGAGAGTCGTAATGCCCGTCTGGCCGACATATTTTTATTTATTATTTGAAAAGTCAAACAGAAAGTTCACATTACTTCATTCGGACTCATTTTCCTTTTGTGGTGGTCATGACTCATGACTCCACGAAGTGCATCAATGTCTCCAAAAGAATCATTGTCCATCAGAAATTGTAACAAATTTTATTACTGCGATAGACACTCTCATGTGAATATAATTTCCTGGAAGGCAATTTTGGAAAATAAAAACTTTTCCAAAAGAGGAACCTCTTCATGTCTCCTGTATGCTGCAGTTTAATTGATTTATCAGTGAAAGAGAAACCGTCAGACAATGAAAGGAAAGTTACTTTCAAATTATCCCGTAACATCTTCATCGGAAGACATTACGTGACATCTGACGTGATCCATTTTATGTTTTGCAACCTGCATTTCTTTGAAACTGTGTGGGATTGCATCTGACTCAGTTGATTGCAACACGTACATGTTTCTGTCAAGATTACCTGTGATTTAGGCGCTAATGATGCCGGATCAAAGCTAATTAGATGGCAAAAGAAACGGGTTTTCCCAAAAAAAATTACAGAATTATGAATGTGATTTTGTCACATACCGTTGAGGAACGGCGTATCACAAGATAAACCAATACGATGTAAGTAAACACATTTTGTGACATCCAGATTTTCTCACTAATGAACAAAATAGAGAGTGTGCACCAAGAGCGGGTAACATCCGGGCAAGTGGGTAACTGTCATCCCCGACCTGTCTTCACTTGCTACGTGATTTCTACTTTTTACCATTAGACGCCCCTTCTACCAGTGTCAACTATTAACCTTGCTTGTTTCAATACACATTATCTCTAGGTGGCAGCACAAGCGTCTTCTAGAGAGGACGCCATTTTTCGACGTTACCCGCTTGGTACACATTTTATCAGCAAGCATCTATCAAATCAGGACTTTGGTCCCTCAGTAAGTTCTCCTTTAATATACATAGATTGTTTTAGTACCAATTATGTACAGGTAG
>JBCAUG010209400.1:0-12357 GCA_038406175.1 Haplosyllis leylae | reverse complement strand
TATATAACTGTACTGGACTTCGGAAGTTTCAAGTTACTGCAGATTATAACGCATTGCCTGGTATTTCTTCACTTCCTATGTAAACGTATTTCATGTTTCGGGAAACAAAAATGAAGTTTTGTCAGAAACATGTAGCTGTAGGATTACCTAGTTTGTAGCACAATGAAATAGACATATCCAAGAGTTCACTGCAGCTTCCCTCGGCTCCACCAGCCTAAGATAATGAATTCAGTTCCACATGAACCAAAACTCCCAGACTCAGCATTATCAGTCTCTTTACTGATTTACATACAAACCTTTATTCGGTTTAGTTAACCCTTGAGTTCTATGATTGGTTAAATTATGATCAGAATACCTACATGTTTCTTCGTTCAACACAACAAGATAAAGGCAATGATAGAGTAACTTTAGATATTAACTCCAGAATATCGCGTGGACCCGTGTTCACATTATATCAAACACGGGAGGAATTATTGACCACATTGATACTTTAAATTAAGATTTCTTTATTATTCACTAAACCAAAAACAAAAACAGGGAATTCTTTTCAGGCAACACATAATGCTAGTGTTGTGGCGAGTTCAGTGTTGCTCGGAGGAAAACGAAAGATTTTATCTTCAAGACCATCAAATGGCACGATCATCGACCAAACCTCGTACTTGTATATTATCTGTAGCACTTTGCACTACCAGAAAGTGTATGCAGCTGTGAGACTCCAAAGGGTTAGGGATCTAAGCTTTTCTTCCTTCACTTGAGTGGAGTTACCGATCATTCCATCCTCCAGCTGCACAAGTCTATAGCACACGGTACTCATTGCAGTACAGTAGGGTGTAGCTGCATGAATCCTTCTCCTGAGTACTACAGGAAGCCTTCCTCCGTCCATCCATCCGTCCGTCTGTGATTCCTGCAGGAAGCAGCCTCCGCCACCTTACTGAAGGAACATCGCGCTGAACGACCCTCTCCGTCTGACGGACCAGTGGACATGGAATTCACCGGACCCATGATGCACGAAAAACAATACAAAGTATGTAAAATGCGGATGTCGGGAGAGATCAATGTTTCATGTGATATTACGGTTACGTTACCATGGATACCTGAGGAAATTGCAGTGGAATATTTCCAGCTGGATTTACTGTTGTTCTGAGTGCTTCTGTCCAACATGATCAGATATTTGGGGGCAGATGCCAGTAGTTTGTAACTATAATTTTAAAGTTTAAAAATTACTTCAAATAAGGGCTTGTAGTTTTTATTATTACAATTGTTGGAGATAAAGTCAAAATCTTTGCATCTATCGTCTTTGTTGTGGCAAAGGATATGATTTACATATTTTGAAACTTCTCACCTTCATACAGAAAATATTGCCTTCTGAATGGAAAGACTTGCAAACAGATTATTTCTTTGGATCATACCTCGTCTGCATTGTTACTCATTCCTGCTTAAAAGTAGAATGTTGGGTTCCTTTGATTTCTGATGGTATTTTGGATACACGTTTGTGGTACCATGCATGTTACAGGAATGTAACTAGCGGAATACCCAGTCGCTGATTCACTTACTTAATTACACTGACAGTGGCTAATGTTATTTGATTTAGAATGTTCGAAACTCCATTTTCATTTAATTATTACAAGTGATAAGATCCATTTTGTGTCATGTTGCATAAAAGGAAGAACTTGTGTGAAGGCGGTGGAGTTGTCTCAGGCAACGTTGATCGTAAAGGAGTCAATCAGTAGAAAAGAAAAATATGTCTAACCAGTTGTTGTAACCTCTCTTTGAACAATGATATTAATTTCGTGGGATTTTGACATTTTGTTGTTACATTTATCATTTTGTTGCTACATTTATCCTTTTTCTACTTTCTAGGCTCGAATAGAAGAGCTTGAAGAGGAACTAGAAGCGGAGAGGCAAGCACGAGGAAAGGTAGGAAGATTTTTTTGTTAAAACTTCAGTGGGAAATATGAAGGAGACACAAAATACCACCTCATTACAGTTTTCCCAAATGAAATTCACTGAATTCAGCGAATGATGACCAAATCCTAACAAGATATGGTTACCAGGTTATTATTTGTCTGTCAACAGATACATCTACATTCGCAGCAGTATTAATAGAAAGTAGATCTACATTTCCATTACTACATTTGATATCCTGAAAATGACGCTGCTTTTTATTGTACTTTTAATTTTTTTGTACTGGGCCAGGCAAACTTTGGTTACATCATTTTCTGAATGGGACAGTTTGTGTCCCAGAAAGGGAAAATTCCAAAAATTACTGCAACTTGGAATATAGACCTCTATCTATTGACAGATATCTGGTATCAATCATATATAACTGTACTGGACTTCGGAAGTTTCAAGTTACTGCAGATTATAACGCATTGCCTGGTATTTCTTCACTTCCTGTGTAAATGTATTTCATGTTTCGGGAAACAAAAATGAAGTTTTGTCAGAAACATGAAGCTATAGGATTACCTAGTTTGTAGCACAATGAAATAGACATATCCAAGAGTTCACTGCAGCTTCCCTTGGCTCCACCAGCCTAAGATAATGAATCCAGTTCCACATGAACCAAAACTCCCAAACTCAGCATTATCAGTCTCTTTACTGATTTACATACAAACCTTTATTCGGTTTAGTTAACCCTAGAGTTCTATGATTGGTTAAATTATGATCAAAATACCTAGATATCTTCGTTTGAAGTTCGGCGCATATTTCAATGTGCTTTACTCAGTATGGGCAGATGATAGTCCCAGAATTTTGATAGTGCATCATTGCTTGCCATAGGTTAGCATTGATTACCCTGTACAACCACCATTTGAGGAGGTTTAAGTAATTTTTGAAGTGATTTACCTATTATGGACATGTTATAGACTCAGGTGTTTGAGCAAGCCACCAAAGTGATTTACTACCCCTTGATATTAATCAAATGCTCAGCCTAACTCGGCCAATAAAAAAACCACACAATTAAATCTTATGAACTAAAAATTAGACTTTCCAAAGAGAATAGTGTCTGTATCATCTAATAATAGTGTACTACCCCTAAAACGATACACAAAGACTAATATCAAGCAGTGAACATTTCACGAAGTGGCTCATTCACCCTCCTTCGCACCCTTTGCTCCCTATGGTGCCATATATGTATATGACTCCACACAGCACTGTATATGTATATGGCTCCATATATGGCACTGTTTATGGCTCCATATACAACACTGTATACAGCTCCATATGGTGCCATATACATATGCAGCTCCATATACAGCTCCACTTCATATACAAAAACCTAGTTTACAATTACCTTTGATCCCCTTAACTCCCCTTTGCAAAGGGGGTAAAGGGAGCAAAGGGGAGTGAAGGTACTTCTACACTAGGTTCTAGGGTCCTCATCACCTATGGGGAAATGGGAGCAAAGGGAGAGGGGGGTAAAGGAAGCAAAGGGGGAGCAAAAGGGTGCAAAGAGGAGTGAAGGGAGTGAAGGTACTTCTACACTAACTTTTTGGGTCCCCACCACCTGTGACAACAAAATGTTCAATTACAACATATAGTGGTCAAAAGGCCTTCATAGGTCCCCACTATGGGCCCAAAATTTTGAGGCAAAAAGTCTCAATCAATCAAAGGGAGACTGAAGGGAGCAAAGATACTTCTAACCTAGGTTCTAGGGTCCCAACTCATTGTAGGGGGAAAGGGGAGCTAAGGGGTGAAGGGGAGTGAAGGGAGCAAAGGGGAGCAAAGGGGGTGAAGGGAGCAAAGGGGGCAAAGGGAGTGAAGCAGTGAAGGGGAACAAAGGGGGGTGAAGGAGAGTGAAGCATATTCTATACTAGGTTTTAGGGTCCCCACCACCTGCTGCAACAAAATGTTTGATTACATAATGTTATGTTGAGGTGTCCCCACTACCTCCAAGTAGAACCCTCACCCCTATGTACACTCACTGAGCCACAAAAGGCCTTTGTAGGTCCCCACCATGGGCCCAAAATTTTGGGACAAAAACCCTCAATCAACCACTAAGGTGACTCTAACTAGCCACCAACTAGCACCTTCCGAGTGACGATTTGTATGAATTACACTGGATCCCATCACATTGGGTCAGTACAGCAGAAAGTTTTTCCTGGAACAAATATTTGTGTGATGATAACAGCAGACAATAAAGGAGAAAGGAAGGTCGAGAAGTAATCACTTACCAGAAGGACGGGAAAGAAATGTTTCCAAAACACAAATGTTGGTTGTTTTGGACTGTCTGCAAGTCCAACAAAAATACCCCAGTATAACAAAAATCCGTAAAATGCATAGGTAGCACTGCCGAACCAGCAATGAGCTGCACATACGATTTAGTCTGTGAGATTACGGGAATACCATCAATTTATGTTTTCCACCTTGCAAAAATCTTCATGAAAACATATCAAATATCCGTGTTACATAAGACAGGGTCTGGATCGCGACTGAGTCACCTTGAGTAGAAATATTGCTTCTTGAAAACGAAAGTTATTTCTGGATATAGATCACCCCTGAAGGTTTTATACGAACCTCAGTACTGTCGAAATGTTAGTGTGAAAGTATTGAAGGTCAAATAAAGTTGTTGAAAAGAGTGGAAAACCAATGCATTGCATTGAAATCATTACTAGCGCCCATGAAGTGAATTGACCAAAAACAACGAGAACTATCTTAGACTGATGATGGACAATAAAACTGCTTCATTTCAGTCAAACATTTAGGTCATCGTTTCAGCTTGTCTTGTGTTAAAGTGAAAATTCTTGATTGTATCTATTAAAATAAGAAACGACTGAAACGAAGATGCACTCAGGAAATTATTAATATCGAACCAAAAGGACCAGACAAACAGAAGAAAATGTGTTAAAATCTATTCAAAATTGATCAAAGTTCAATTTTGACATCTTTAAAGTGATCACTGCTGCATTGCACCCCTTTGTTTATGATTTAGTGTTGCATCTTTTGATCATGCAGTACATTGTACAAAAAGCTGCACATTCCATACGCAAGATGAGGTTTCGTACACGCACCTTTGAAATGCAGAATCTGTCCCATTCCATAAATCTGAACACCGCCATGGCACTTTACTGTACGTTTTACAAGAAATACAAATCGATATGTCCAAAGTTTAAAATGAAATCATCCTCAGTCTGATGTAACGATTCCAAATCACTTTGATTCAATGACTTGTGTTGCATTTCATTGATGGTCGAGATGCAGATTCTATGCTCCAGTTGTGAAGAGTTATTCTCATGTTTCTTCGACGCTGCGCGTACAAATTTGTCTCACCTGCAATATTGTTCACTATTGAAGTTACAATTCGCAGTTAATCAGTTCCTCTGTTATCTTTTAAAGAATCATACAGTTTTTTTGGGGTTTACTTTTTATAATGTTGAATGTTAACTACTGCACAAGAATCAATAAGCCCAGTTAGCTGCAGTTGCTATCGTCTACTTTTAGTCTAGTGTTCAAGGATCTTCGTTTCCAGAACTTTCAAATCTCAAACACGAGTTTCACCTTCAATTACCATGATTCTGCTTATATAACTGATTTGTGCTGTGTACCGAAACATGTCTGCTTTATGAGCGAGTCCAGGACACAACCAGCCGAAAAATGGAAATTGTGAAGTAACTGACATTGGGTGGTGTGGCAGACAAATAACTCAACAGAAAGTCTCAATTATTTAGGAAAACCTCAAATTCAATCAATAAGATGACTCCACGAGTCGCAATCAGTAATCACACTTGTTCCTTTATAGGTCGAAAAGGCGCGACAAGCACTGAACAATGAGCTTGAAGAACTCAGTGAGAGGCTGGACGAGGCAGGTGGAGCCACCGCAGCCCAGGTAAGATGGAAAGACACGTTCAATCGACTATCTCAATCTTCTACTACATTTATTTTGACATTTGCATGTCTAAAATCATGTTACGTCCCTCGGAATCAATGTACAAGCTTAGTTTATAATAATGAGTGACTATCATGAACTGGGGACAAAGGAACGTTGATAAATAACTTACATTTTTTTGTCTGGAACAAAACGACACTACGTTATGTAGTTATCCAGTGACTTTCAAAACATTCCAGCATCATGGAATCGAACAGACTGTGAAATACCGAAAGATATGATCACAGGGTGAAAGGAAATGTTTTCATTTCTGTTTTATGACCTCTTAATGTGCAATTATTTAAGAGATAGTAATCATCATATCCAAACATTGTTCAGCAAGAATGAAGCCTAATCATTCTCATAAATTGGCTTAATGTTTGAAATAGACAGATAAAGATGAAGTAGATCTGTTTATTGACGACTCTGGAGAAGAGGTTGTAAATAATTCTCTTTGTCACCTCAGTTAGATGGGATAATTTGGACACACATTGGAAGCAGTTCACAAAGTGGCAATTCATAAAAGAATACTCTTCTTTTTGTGAAAGTTATGAGAGGAGCACAATTGGAAAAAATTCTAATAATACCAGCTTCCAATGAAAAGTGGATAAAATTCACTAATTGGAATGAATATGAACAACCGACAAAGGTTGTTTTCGAAATTTCAATAGCTAACATGCATGATCAAATAGAAAAGGATTTTTGATAAAATGACCAATGCAAAGTACAAACAGGCAGCCACACATTAGAAAAAAAGAGAAGAGAAGAATATTGGGCAAAGGATTTAAGACAGCATTCAACATATAGTGAAATGTATCACATAACTGTAGTTGATCCGGATCTATGAATTCTCCACGCAGAAAAGGATTGACTAACCTGTCCAAAAAGGATTTTGTCCATAAATCTTTGAGGTTTGATAATCCTATTCCACCAACTGACGAACCCAAATTTGGTACAAACCCACAATTTATGAGTAACTATAATGGATAGCACTTCGTATAATGAACATAACTACGGATCTACGGAGTCTGTATCCTTGTCTGTGAGTCTGGAGGATTTGTCAGATATTGATGGATTAATTTGGGACAGATGGAAAACAGAGGTGGGAGTCACGTTATTTACTTTAAGATGATGGTTATTAATTAAGAATTAGGTCAGCTTGACCTGGATGCTCTTGAAAAGAATTCTTCGACGATTTATTGCTATTTTTGTCGGATTAATTGATAATCATTTAAAATATTCTTCACATAAATCGAGAGAAAATAAGAGAGCAAATTATTTTAGTTTCGCATGTTTGACGTAACGGTATTTCAAATGGAATAAATTCCGTCACGATTTTATAGCCACTTCAACCATCTCATTACAATGCAAGGCAAGATAAAAGAAGCCGCACGGCAACAAGTGATCATTACGTTGTTTTATTCCAATGACATAAATGATCTGTGTAAACCACTTTCTCCAATGTAATAGCTCTGTAATACGAATTTCCAAATTGTAGCACTTATTGTAAATGCTACCCTGATCACAAAAGTTTCAGCAAAAATAACGTTGTCTCCAGTGGGAATTGGACCTACAACTGACCATCATTGGCTTGAAGACCTCCAATTCAACACGTCTGGTTAGCACAATTAGATGGTCAGTTGTGGGTTCAATTCCCACTGAAGACAACTTTACTTTTGCTGAAACTTTTTAAAACCCCTCGTTGTCAATTTTTTACAAAATGTCAGAAGTGGCAGATTTGTGTTGTTTGCGAAAACTTCGAATATATCTGGGCACCGAAGAAAGTGTCAGTTCCTCGACTTTCAATTTAGTCACCTACCTCTCCTTTCCGAAAAAAACCTAGATACGATGACGAGACAGCATCATGCAGGATCGCACTGATTATCCCTTATTCATGCAAATCTAGTTTCCATCCATTCTTGTGAATCAAATTGGCATGTTTTAACAATTAAAATTGTGGGACACGGAAATAGGTACATTTACAATAACCTGAGAGGGAGCAAAGTCAATGGGCAAATTCAATTCGACTCAATTGATTACCGCCCGCATTCCGAAGGAATGGGGAAGGTGATGTTTTCACAGGCAACTGCCCGTCCACAGGGGGAGGGTACCCTGGGTACCCCTTGGCCAGGACTGGGGTAACCCCCGGCCAGGACTAGGTACCCCCAGCCAGGACTGGGGTACCCCCCTGGCCAGGACTTGGGTACCCCCCCAGCCAGGACTGGGGTACCCCCCGGCTGGGGTACCCCCCGGAATAGGTCGGCTACGCGGCGGGCGGTATGCCTCTTGCGTTCACGCAGGAGGACTTTCTTGTTAAACTTAAGTGTTGTCCCATTACCTGATTCCATATTTCTTTTGTCTCACTGCAGTGAAATAACTCTATTACGTCTATTGATAAACCTTCATGCAATGTTTGTTTTTGTCATCTCAACTAGGAGATTCCATAAAAGTGGATGTGTGCTCTTCAGATTACAAAGTTTCGATATATTTGTGTGTCGCGATTGCTAATACGATTAAACACACTTTTATCTTCTGTTGTTAATAGAAGATAACAACGCACTTCTCTCCAGCCAATAACACCATAACTCGAGGTTTTCGTTTTCAACACGAATCTGGTATTTCTGACATTTCTGCACAAAATTGATATCGAGGGTTTTAAAAAGTTTCAGCAAAAAATAAAGTTGCCTCCAGTGGGAATTGAACTCAGAACACCAACAATCAAGGGATTGGAAAGCAGATGCCTATTCCACTCTGCCACCCATACATGTGTTGAATAGAAGATCCTTAAACCGAACTTGATTTCATGCTCCACTTCACATTTTGGACTTGGATCATTTCTAGATTCAGTAGAGCATGACTTTATGAGGGTCTGAAAATCTGTGACTAGCGAGGAATGACAGATTAGCAGAGTGGGTAAGGCATTAGAATTCTAATCCAGTGATGGTTGGTGTTGTGAGTGCAACTCCCACGAGGAGCAACTCTAATTTTTGCTAAAACTTTTGAAAATCCCTAGAGTTATGTTGAAAACGAAAACCTCGACTGAGTTTCAAGATATTCACCAAAGTTTCGTTCAATGTGAGACAATATTTCTAACTTCTATATTCTGAGAGATTTACAAAATTCAACTGGTATATCATTCTACAGGGGTAATGGAACAGTTTTCATTTTAACTCAAGAAGCTACCAGATTTAATCACGCACTTCGTAAGTCGTGCCTGAAATCTCAAGATCTGCACACTGTCTTTCGGTATATTCGGCATTTTTCTCCGAGATAATAACACATGATACGCACATGTTTCAGGTCGAACTAAACAAGAGAAGGGAAGCTGAGTTGCAGAAAGTGAAGAGAGATTTAGAAGATCAGCAGCTACACCATGAACAACAGATAGCAGCACTCAGAAAGAAAAATCAAGACGCCCAGAACGAGCTATCAGAACAAATAGATTCACTTAACAAAACCAAGTCCAAGTGAGTTTTATTCCAATCAGAGTGTACTACAAAAATGAACCGATATTAGTTAATTCTGTGTTTTACTTTAAAAGTGCACCAGGGTAAAAGCAGTTCTTCTTAATTCTAAAATAGCCAAGACACTCATAAATCAATCAATCAATCAATCACTCATAATCAATTTCACACATTCAACAGAATAGACAAAGAGAGAAATGCATTGAAACAAGAAATAGAAGATAATCAGACACAAATAGAACATATTCAAAAACAAAAGGTAGTTTTGGCATGTTTTGAAGTGATTTTTTGAACCAGCATGCGAGTTTAGGTTTACAGAGACCACTTTAGTTACATGTTGGTTTTGTATGTTGTAGTTTTGTTTCACATTCGGGTGAACCTCTATTCTAAGCATGCATATATTCACCGCTGTTTCCAGTTGCAGAAAAATACTTTGTGACCGCTGTTTTTTTAAAACTTATTTTCTTTGTACCAGTTTTTACAAATCTTCTCAAACTTTAAGAGTCCAGTTTTCTTCAGATCCTCATGAACGGATTCGTAAAGATTACAGGAGAAATATGAACTTGATCTTCCCCAAAAGTGCTAAAATGGAACTTATACCGAGATAGATATATCAAAGCTTAGTAAACACATCTGGATGTTTATCGCTGTTGGAGAACACAAACGATAAACAAAATTACAGCTTTAAACATCAGTTTGAATGCTCCGATCTCTGGCATGCCTCAGTCTAAGTGATGCATGGAGTTAATTGCTTATTTTCCAGGCTTGAAAAAGAAAGAAATCAGCTTCAGTTGGAGTGTGAAGATTTACTTAGCAGTCTAGATTCAGTAGAAAGAAATAAGGTAACACGCACTGAAGAGTCCAACAGAAAAAATACACAACAACACTAACCCCCTCGTTGTGTATTAGAAATGTGTAGTTTAACTATTTAACACATTGTATGAATTATCGTGTGGAGAAATGAAATTATGTACTTGGTAACTCATTAATAGAAGTGTACATAATTCCAGGGATTCTGGAATAATACAGGGAACAAGAGCATTTTGATATTTCGTTAAACTTTATTTTGACATCTCAAATAGATAGTTCATATACCTCCGAATTAATTTATGTTGCTGCCAAATATTTATGTTTAACTACGAGTATAATTACAAAGAGATGCTTTTCATAGTAATAGAAATTAGCCCTGTCGCTTCATAACAGGCTGATCAATACGATTTTTTACAACAGAATTCGGCAGATAAATTATGCAAGAACTTGGAATCCCAGTTAACGGAAGCAAATTCAAAAATAGACGAATTAACGAGGAACTGTAACACGATAAGCAGTCAAAAAACACAATTAGACAACCAGAACAAAGACGTGTTGAGACAAATAGACGATGCGGAGTCACAGATCAATCAACTCACCAAAGCCAAGCAAGCCATGGCTAAACAGGTCAGAAAGACTAATAAAAGCTACAGAGTATACGAGAAACTTGAGAACGTTTTAGTTGCTTCAGATCGGTTGAAGTAATTAATGTTTTTCAACTTATGTCCAAAATTTCAATATGGCAGATTATTTCTGGATGTTAATCTTTATGTTTTCGTGCAGCTGGAAGAAGCAAAAAACGCACTGGAGGAAGAGACTCGCGCGCGCACAAAGCTCCACGGTGAATTACGGAATGTTCAGGCTGAGCTTGAGCACGCTCGTGACCAGCTGGATGATGAGCAAGAGGGTAAAGCTGAGCTTCAGCGCTCTCTTACCAAGGCCATGAGCGATGCCGCGTCATGGAGACAGAAGTATGAGTCCGGGGAGGGAGGAATCAGGTCTGTTTGAAATTTCCAGGTCAGATTACCATGATCAACTGATGGGTCTTTTGAAACGTTCCACATCACCTTCAGGTCTTTTTATTCGTAGGTTGGAGGAGTTGGACGAACTCAAAAGGAAGATGATGGCAAAGGTTCAGGAGGCCGAGGCTCAGATGGAAGCTGCCCAAAGCAAATGCAGTTCACTGGAGAAAGCCAAACACAGACTCCAGGGAGAGCTGGAGGATGTCATGGTGGAAGTTGAAAGAGTAAGCCCTTCAATTTATCTGTTTCAAACTAAAGAAAACCTTGCTCGATCGTGCCTGGTTTGGGAAGGATAAACTGGAATTTGAGTGGAGCAGAATTTGAGCAAACTGGAATATTAAACAAAATAAGACTTCCCCAGATGCAAAACTACTTCTCTACTTTTGTTGGTTAAAGCCAAATACATGTCTTAATTCTACTGGGATTCATGAGATTTCCATTGTTGTATGAGACCAAACCTCTTGCCTTTCCTTCCTAACTAACATAATCAAATATCCAACATCAAATTGTATGCTATACCTTTAAATGAAGAATTTCATGTGAAAAATAAAACAATGTGGCCTTGATTTAATATCAGAGATATCGGTTAAGCATTTCCTCGAACATTTCAATTAATAAAATGGTTTAACTTCCGTACAGGCTCAGTCAATCGCCAGTCAAGCCGAGAAACGACAGAGGCAGTTTGACAAGGCGATAGAAGAGTGGCAACAGAAGTGCACAGACCTGCAATCAGAGTTGGACAACGCCTCCTCAGAATCCCGAGCCAACGCAGCTGAGGTGTTCAAATTGAAGGCACAGATGGAGGAGACGCATGACACCATTCAGGCACTTCGGAGAGAAAATAAAAATCTTTCTGGTAAAATATACAATTGTGCAGTGTACCCTAATTTAAACTACGATTCCGTTTCGAAGGGGTGTCGTTTGATTTATTTTTCACGTTAGATGAGGTCAAGTTTATGTTGATTAACCCTTCGCGCGCCGTCCGTCCATTTTCAATGAAACCCATATAACAGTGTGCGACAAAAGTCGCATCCAGTATGTTTACCCCAACAACCTCACCTGACAATTTACATACATTCCTCATTACCGAAGCTAAAAATTTACTTTCTCCCAAAACTTCATGTAAACGTTGCAAATGTATCATTATTAAGTGGTGCTATCTATAGTCCAAGAAAACATTGTCCAAACCGCGTTTTTT
>JBCAUG010209289.1:0-19214 GCA_038406175.1 Haplosyllis leylae | reverse complement strand
TTATGGCCCTATTAACCAAGAGATGGTTAGTGATTGTGTTCCTTGGCTAAAAAGCGACGGTTATCGATGTTTGACTCAAATATGAACATAGACTCACAGTGACGGTTGACTAATTGTGGTACATCGATGATTAGTGGGTCCGGTAAACGAAAGAGTTAAGCAATAAATCAGGTTTCAAAATGTCAAAAATATGTAAAATGTGTAAAAGTTGTCAAATGTCAAAGTCAAACAGCTGGACTAGGCAGGAAGTTCACAAAAGAAAAATCTTGACACGATGACTTTCACACACGATGATGCCAATCATGATGCCCGCCTTAGGCTAAATCCAAATATCCAGGTGTTAGTACTCAAGATATCTTTGGTTTTCTGAAAAGTACTTAAATGGTTCTGAAGTCATCATAAATTGACATATTTCAAAAATGGCCAAAATAGGTCATAGGATGTCTTAAGTCAAAATGTTACAAAAAGAATTCCAAAAGGAAAGTGTCAGAAATTGTTGATGACACATTGCCATGCACCCCCTTATAATGTAGTTTAAGTTTAAACCACCTGAAAACCGTATCACTTCATTTCAACACTCCAGTGGTTGCCACGGGTAACACACGATGGCGTTATATCAAGTCATGCCGCAATCACAAATAACCCTTTCGCTTTCACAAAAAGCAGAACAGTACAATATTAGCCATGATGTCATAATTCCAGGGCAAAATAATTTTTTTCGTACCTATGTTAATGCGCACCTATCAATTGTGAACGAACACGGTTTATTGTCACCATTCATTCGACACTTGATGGAACCCCGATCTGAGCATCCATGACTGAACGAAATCACGACACATACAAAAATAAACTGTGAAAGCAAAAGATGCGAAGAGGGATGAAAGTGTCACGAGATCCACGGTTCCACGTCTTACTCATGTCAACCCTTTCGAAATGAATATAACATTTATTCTGAAATATTATCGAATGAATTCACATATTATTATTTTTTTCATGGATAGTTTGTTTGACGACAGCAGGAAAATACATTGCCACTTTCCTGCGCGCATTTATTTTATGAATTTCTGACGTATATGAAAACATATTACAGAGCAGGTTTAATTCTTGAATTGCAGATGTCATTCCACCTTGCCGATACATATGTCAAGAAGTGAGACGGGGATGTGAGCCTCTCCTCCGATTGATGGGATACTCGTGGCCTGATGAAGTGGAATGCGGAAGGTTTCCAAGACAAGCCCCATGTTTGAACGGAACAGGACTCCTTTTTCCATCATCAACATCCACAACACAGACGACCAGAACAACAACACAGACGCCCACAACAACAACTTCAACAACATCTAGCACAACAACAACCGATAATATCGGTAAGTATCTAGGCAACTGTTCAACAACAAATTTTCACCGGATTGCTGTTCTGAAGTTGGAATTATATGTACATTTAATTTCCAACATCCTTTTGTAACATATAGATGGCTTGTCTGGCACAATATGTCAGATGCAAATCACAAAATTCCCAATTTGTGAATACAAAACGAACCACCTTTGTCCAAAAAGTCCCAGTATTTTCTTCCACAAAGGTATGCGTCAGTGTTTCTACAAGGGGGTCTTCTACAATCAAGGAAGCACTTTCCCTCAAGGAGACGGTTGTAATACTTGCATATGCAATCTGGGCGCATTGGTTACCTGCACTGATGTAGACTGTCCACCGCCTGTGGACACTTGTCAGCATGGAACAAGAATCTTAATGGTCGATGAAACGTTTATTCTTGAAACACAGTTTTTATGTTACAACTGTACGTGTACACTAGGAGGTCTTGTCACATGTCTCCCACTAGATTGTCCTGTTCTTTCCACAACAGAAAAAACAACATCAACATCAACAACAACGACAGCCACGGTAACAACAACCAGAGGTAGGCATTTTCAGATTTCAGATAGTATTGCTCAAGTTAAATTTTCTATGCTTAAGATTCATCAACATACGTCATACCAAACTAATTTATCTTTTAATTCTATTTCTAACAAAGGACGGCAAGAGTGTATGTACGAGGGAAGAATTTATAGTATCGGCAGCATCTTCCCAAAGGGAGATGGGTGTAATTCTTGTACTTGTGGCACTGGAGGATCTGTGGCTTGTACGGACGTAGAATGCCAAACAATGGGACCAGAATTCAGTTGCCAACATGGAAATAGACTCCTCAAAGCTAATGAAACATTCATACTAAAAACTATATTTTTCTGCAATAACTGCACATGCTTTGAAACTGGTGAGGTGTCATGCGTTCCAGCACCATGTACAGATGACCCTACTTGCACGCACAACAAACAACCGTACAGACTTGGAGAAGCTCGCCTGCTTAATGACGGATGCACAGTGTGCACTTGTACAAATACTGGAGACTGGTTTTGCTCAGATGCTGACTGTCCCACAAAATCTCCGACAGAGGGCCCAACTGAAGACCCAAATGGTGGGAGATACACTGCTGAGTGTAAATTACTAACCATATCAGTGTTCGTGATAATTTTTTATTTGTTTACCATGTAAAATAGGCCATAATTCTTCTGTTATTAGACAATATACCACACAATAAATTTATTACCATCACAATCTGTGTTCCCTCCCACATGCTCCTTTCTAAATTCAAAACAGAATATATTTTTGCACTTTAATCAAAGGTCCTCTGAATAGTTTACAAATCCAGAAAACAGAACAGTCAAGCCTTATTGCTGGCTCGTTTAGAGTCGGCTTACTGGTTGATCTGGGGGGTCGGGGTCATGGTGAAGGGCAGCTTTTGATAAATATGATAAGTTGTTACGATAAGTAGGCCTAATTTACATCATTGTGATTGGTTGGAATTGAGGATTTAGAATCGGGTGAGGGCAGTAACAAATCACCTTTAAGTATGTAAATGAGTCCAGAGAGTCCAGGGGATCCGGGTACCTGGGGGTCAAGGGTACCAGGGTCCAGGGGTACCAGTAGGTCAGAGCCGAAGGGGGTCCAGGGTTGCTAGTAGGACTAGGGGACTCCAGTGCCCAGCAGTACCAGAGCGCAAGGGGTACTGGGGGCCTGGGGGTCAGGGGTACCAGGCGTCCAGAATATTGGGGGTCAAGGGTACCAGAGGGGTCAGGGTCATCAGTGATCCAGGTCAATGAACAAGAATGCCTACCAGCATTGTGTTGCACCCAGTCGTATTATGTTGATTTAATTGGAAATTGGAAAAAAGTGGTCACAACCAAACAACCCATTCATACCAATGCACAAACATCAAAGTGTGAAATTAAGTTGTTCCACTCTTAAGAGACATTATGACTAAAAATATATCTACACATCACCTAGCCTGCTGATAATTAAACTAGTTTTAGTAGATCTACCTGAGACAAAATTTGTATCTTGTTGAAAGGTTCATTTTAAATCTTAAAATGGGTTTTACTCGACCTCAAATGCTACATGACAAATTAGAACGATAACCAGTGCACAGGGTTTGGCTTTGACCACTGCATCGTGGTCAGCTGACTGTTGCCTAGGAGGCATGAGACAGACGTTATTACATCACTATTGGTTTTAATTCAATGAACAACAAACAAACATTTGGAAAACATTTTAATTCTAGCTGTTAATTCATAGAAAATTACGGTCATAATTACTCAAAATGAGTAAATCTACAATTTAAAATATTCGCAAAGTAAAATACAATTATTATCATAACTAATTTATCATTGGATTACGAAATTGGTTGAAATGACTAAAACTACAGTAAAGCGAAGACTGTTATCAGATCTAGATGCTGTTGCTAATGGGACGGATAAGTCCAAGAAATCAAAATTAGAACAGAAAGTAACAGCCAAGAAGAGCTGAAAAGGTGCAAAGTCTTTATCAAAGAATAATAATGCAACTCTAAGAAAGGAGGCAAATATACCAGTAAAAGAGATTCTTCCAGCAAATCTTAAGAAGAAAATAACACCGATTATTCAAACTAGGGGTATGAAGGCAAAGGCTACTATTGCCAAGCTTAATAAAGATGACATAGATAAACTTGACATAATTGATAAGCAAACTTATTCTGAATTTCTAGCTGGTGAGCGTGTGCTAGACCCGGAGACATCTGATAATGCTGAGGGTAGCCATGATGAATGTCAACACCAACATCAGGATGGAGTTGATATCTCAATAAACGGATCAGATTTGGACGATGAGTTTCCGGAAGATGAAAGTGGTCATGAATCCGGAGAACTGTCCTCAGATGATGAAGAGGTCGAAGTTAGACAAGACATGACTGAGCAATCACAGCCTAAACAGATCCAGTCGAAGGTGGTAAAGGTTACAAAAAGGAACCAGGGTGCTGCTGGAAAGTATGATAAGTTCATAGACTTAGCACAAAATCCTGATTTTAATGATTTCTTGAATGAGATTGTAGAGAAAAAGGTTGCTGGTAAATTGGCAGAAAGGAAAGAAAGTATTGATTCACCTACGAATACTGGTTTTGGACAACAGAAAAGATCTACTGAGAAAGGTATTAGGAGTGGGCAAAAATTAACTCATAAATCACCCTCTGACACTACAATTTACTCACCTGGCTTGAGGAAGGCTAACAATGAGGATATTTCGCTAATCGAAAAAATTTCTAATTTTGTAGAAAGTATTAGGATCGATTCTAGTGCAAGAACCAACAGAAACACTGGTAAAGGAGATGACCTAGTGATTGCAGGAACATCAAGACAAGGGCAAACTCCAGCTGCCAGGGACACCAGGAAAGTAGTCCAAAACAACATGGACGTGAATAACTCTGAACGTATAACAGAACAGTTACTGGTCCAGGCGGAAAAGTTCAAGGCCCGAGTGGAGGCACAAAAAGGTAATATTTCTTATAATTCTGATATCTCGGAAGCAGCCAGTGTTAATAGTGTGGAAGGCCAAGGTCAACACATTAATAGAAGTCATAGGGATTTCATGATGCCATATGACTACGAAAAGCTTAGGTCAAAATTTGTCAGAGACGATGGGCTTGGTCCTATTGACAGTGAGATCATGTTTCTCAGAAATTTTGATCAAGACAACGAGTTCTTTCATATAACTAGTCAAATAGAACCCGCATTGAAACAAAAAATTGAGAGGGGAGAATTTGTAGAACTAGAACGTCTCTTACCCAGAGACAGGTCATCTGGCAGAACTGGTAATGAAGACATAAACAAGCATTTGTTCCAATTAATCACCCAAGGTACCAGTAATTACTTTGAACCACCTACACAAAAGGGGGGGCAAAATCAGGCAGTATGGCAGTATGCGTACGTAAAAAAATTTGGCAGTATGTGTACGTAATACATACTGCTGCTACTGCAAACCCTTGGGATAATGTGTACTACTATGACATTAATTTCCGGGAACTAATGGCGAGTAAGCCATGGAGAAGCTGGGCCAAAACCTACACTCAGGGTTGGAACATGGCTTTTAACAATGGCAGCCATAGTCTCACTTACACCAATAGCAATGGAAATCAGAGTCAGAACACAGGTTTCTCTCAGCATGTACTGAATAAATCCAACAATAATATTGGTAAAGATTGGAAAGACAGTTGCTGCTGGAGGTTTAATAAAAATAGATGCAATAAGTCTAATAGTGATTGTCTATATGATCACAGATGCACCTATTGTGCTGGTTGGAACCATAGCTTTTTCAACTGTAGGAAAAGGCAAGGAAAGTTAGCCAGAAAGACCAACAATAATGGAAAAGCAAGTCCAAAAACTAAACAGAAATAATCAATATCTTGTTATTTAAATTTCACCTGATGTCCTGTTATTTGAAAACCTGGATTTACAATCTATCATAACCCCTGTGGATACAGTGAAGTTGAGTGAACTATTATTAGCTTCTGAATATGATTTGGAAGAAACAAAATTCTTGTTAGATGGTTTTAATAATGGCTTCAGTATTGGCTATGAAGGACCAACTGATGTGGCAATATCATCCCCAAACCTAAAATTTAGAGAAGTGGGTAATCCAACCATCTTGTGGAATAAAGTAATGAAGGAAGTGAAAGCTAACAGGTTTGCTGGGCCTTTTGAGCAAATACCATTTGATAACTATATACAGTCTCCGTTAGGCTTGGTACCCAAGATGGTGGTAAAGATACTAGATTGATCTTTCACTTATCATTCCCCAGAGGTACTGGGAAATCAGTTAATGCCAACACTCCAGCTGAAGCTTGCTCTGTTCAATACCCAGATTTCAATGAAGCCATTCAGATGTGTATCAAAGAGGGAAAAGGATGCAAAATAGCAAAATCTGACATGAAATCAGCTTTCAGAAATTTGGGAATAAAAAGAGAACATTGGAAATACTTAGTAATGAAGGCTCAATCACCTATTGATGGGAAGACTTATTATTTTGTGGACAAGTGTCTTCCATTTGGGGCTTCTATTTCTTGTTCTCACTTCCAGAGATGTAGTAATGCTGTGGCTCACATTGTTAAGTGGAGAACTAGGAAAACACTTGTTAATTACCTAGATGACTATCTATTTGCTGCCTTGAGGAAACTGATTTGCAATAATCAAGTCAGGGAATTTCTCAGGGTGTGTGAAGAAATAAATTTCCCTGTCTCACTGGAGAAAACTCATTGGGCTGCAATGAAGATGGTGTTTTTAGGATTGCTAATAGACACATGGAACCAATGTGTATGTATGCCAATTGACAAAGTTAGCAAGGCAGTTGGTCTGATTGAGACAGTCTTAGCTAAAGACAGTAAAAAGGTTACTGTGAATCAACTGCAAAAAATCTGTGGATTTCTCAACTTCTTAGGAAGAGGTATCATCCCAGGGAGAGCTTTTACTAGAAGGCTGTATGCCTATACTACAGGAGATAAGTTAAAGCCACATCACCACATTAGAATTAATGGTGAAATGAGAGCAGATCTTACTATGTGGCTTACCTTCTTGCAGCATCCCACAGTATTCTGCAGGCCTTTCTTAGACTTTTCAACAGTATCAATTGCAGATGAAATAGATATGTACAGTGATGCAAGTGGAAGGATTGGCTTTGGAGCACTTTGTGGGAATCATTGGATGTTTCAGTTATGGCCACAAGATTTCATTGACAAGTGTAAGCCTAGCATAGAGTACTTGGAGCTATATGCAGTTACTGCTGCTGTCCTCAAATGGATACATGCTTTTAACAATAGGAGAATTATTTTATTCTGTGACAATCAAAGTGTGGTTAATATGATCAACTACACAACATCATCTTGTAAAAAATTGCATGGTACTCATCAGATTGATAGTTTTGAAGGGTATGGTAGAAAATGTGAGGGTCTTTGCCAAACATGTTGAAGGAATCAATAACATTTATGCTGACAGTCTTTCCAGAAACAAAATTGGTTATTTCAAGGAGTTGTGTATCAAACACCACAAGGTTGTTAATGACACCCCAGAGGAAGTTCCTGATGTCATTTGGCCTATTGAAAAAATATGGAAAAGCAATTGATCAATAATTCTAATATAAATATTTGTAGGTCAAAGGAAGATCATATCAAAATCAAGTGATACAGCCTCATCATCAAGATCTTCACAATCATCCAAGATCTCTTTGGAATATGTTTCAAATGTACTAGAGAGACTTAAGAACAAACAAACTAGAGATTCCACCTCAAAGGTTTACCTCAGTGTGTGGAGGCAACTGAACAAATTCATCATCAGTCTAGATTACTCAGGAGGCCTTTCTTGGGAGGACAAAACAGCCTTATTTGGGGCTTATCTAGTTGACAGGGGACTTCAGTCATCAACACTGAAGTCTTATTTCAGTGCTATAAAATTTATTTTAAAGCAAGATGGTTACAATTGGGATGACAATAAGGTATTGTTGAGCTCCCTGGTGAAGAGTTGTAAGTTGGAAAATGATAAAGTTAAGATCAGGCTACCTATCCAGAAAGGTTTGCTAGAGATGCTTTTGTTTGAAATAAACAGACACTTCAGTGCAGGAAACAACCAACAGCCATATCTTATTATACTCTACAGGACAATGTTTCTTTTGGCCTACTATGGAATGTTAAGGGTAGGTGAGGTTACCTTCAGTCAGCATACTCTAAAAGCTTGTAACATTCATGTGGGACATAACAAGGACAAGGTTATGTTGGCACTTTATACATCTAAAACACATGGAAAGGAATCTAGACCACAAAGGATAAAAGTGACAGCACTGCCAGTGGAGTATACCACACTACATCCTCACTTTCATAATGAACCACCCAGATTATTCTGCCCTGTCAAAGCTGTAATCAGATACATGGATACCAGGGGTTCTTATATTACTGATGATGAACCTTTCTTCATTTTTGCTGACAGATCACCTGTCAGAGATTTTCACCTAAGAAATTTCCTTAGAACTCTCTTGGATTCATTTAACCTAGACTCAGTACTCTATGATGTACATAGCTTCAGAATTGGGAGAACATGTGACCTTGAAAAGTTTGGATATTCCCTGGACCAAATTAAAGCTAAAGGTCGCTGGAAGTCTAATGCTGTTTATCGGTACCTCAAAAACTAAGCTTGATGCTACATATCTCAAAAACATTCAGTAGGAGAGTTGCATTATCAATTTTCTCTTGACTTCGTGGAAACGTTGATTTTATGCACATTTTCATCATGTCTAATTTTTCACATGCAACAACCCCTTTTTGGGTGGAGCTCAGACGCTCATTATATCGGACTTTTATCTTTGCCCGGAAACTGGATCCTAACTAGGTCATGAAACACGTGTAACATGCTCGTGGGTGGAGCTCGGGAGCTCATTATGTCGGCTTTTGATTTGACTGGAAACGCATCATAACCTGGTCATGTACCTATGGTCTGCGCCACATGTAACAAGAAGATTGCATTTTTGCAGTTTCATCATGATTATGAGCAATGTTTAATGAACCATATCAGATATCATTCTCTCTTTCTTATTACTTTCAGCTCCAATGTCTGCGTATGACCGATGCTGGATATTTGGTGATAATTTCGGTAGCAGATCCTTCGAACAATAGTTTCAGGCCAGAAAATGTACAAATTACAATGGTTATGTCAAAGCCAATTTTGACACTTTTGGCTATTTCAGCAACAAGTTTACCTGTGACAATCCTAGCCTCATTGGGAGGCTAGGAAATTTGATGTATCACGCTCTGCAATCACGTCATGGTGACAACAAACTTTATCCATTCCTGAAACTGGTAGTTGTGGTACCTGATGATGACATTATTACGTGTTTGGCTGGAAACCACATCCGCAGAGGTAACTTAGCTCGTCTAGTTAACTATGTTATGACGGAACATGAGTGTTGTATCTCTGCATATAAGGAACATATTCCAGCTAAAAGCTTACAAGCGGATTTACCACAAATTCTTTGGATAGCAGCTCCTTCTCACATCGGTTTTGACAACAACACTGACAGGGTGAAATTTAACAATGTGGTTGAGGATACGGCTAAGTTACACAAGAATGTGACAACCCTCGAACTTAAAAAAGTCTGGGATCAAAATGACACTGCATTGTACTTGCCTTCTCAAAAAAGATTCACTTCTACCGGATATTATGCTTATTGGGAGGCAGTGGATAAAACCATCAGATATTTTGATACAGTGGTGTTGAAAAAACACGACAAGAGAAAAACTCTGAAGTCACGAAATGTGCATCATCATGATCAAAAAGATCATTTCCGCTGGCAGAACCCGAAGTTCAATGTATCTGATCTTGAGACATCCTACAGATTTCACAGATTACCTCCGCTGCCTCCGGTTAAGAGAAACAACATTATTTAGCACCTGCTGTAACAGTTCACTTCACTGTGTATTACATTTCTTTTCTCGTTTGTGTTTGGGATAATATTCGACAGGTAATTCACGAGTAGTACACAGGTTATTCACAGGTAATCGGTAATTCACATATTTACTTGTCGCAAATCTATTTATTGTACATTTATCGTATTGACATATTATCTAGGTAATTCACGAGTATATAGGTTATTCTCATGAATAATCGGTTATTTACATGTGTATTTGTTGCAAAATTATCTTTTGTGCAATTTTTGTGTTTATACTACATTATATTTATCTATCACGTGATATTACCATGTCTAATATTTTGTGGCGGTTAAGCACACAAACTGGGGCCAGTAATTTGGTCATTAACCAAATGACTGTAACTATTTTGGCTATGGTACAGCAGTACTCTGGTGTTTTATTGCAATAATTAAGTACATTGCAAGAATTGATTACTGCCCAATGCTAATGTATACATGGTAACATGTATTTGACATATTTCATGTCTGCAGTCGACTGGAATCATTGTTGTGATGATTCTGTTTGCATTTGCATAAATGCCAATTAAATTTATTATTGTTTGTTGGAGTTGAAATAAACCCTATTCAAATTCATTTGTGTTTTTGTCATGTGTTTTGGGAGAGTAAACTAGTTTTAGTAGATCTACCTGAGACAAAATTTGTATCTTGTTGAAAGCCCTTTGACCTGTAGATTTAGAAAATGACATCAGCTGTATGATTCCTATTAACTACTGCTCGTGTACAAAGTATGACGGGAGGTTATTTTTATAGGTGTCTGTCTGTTAAGAGGCGGAGAGGGTACCCAGGTCACTGGTCCCAGGTCCCTTCCAGGGGGTAGTACCTCAGTCTCTGGTCCCAGGTCCCCCTCCCCCGACTGGCCAGGATAGAGGTACCCCCCCCCCTCCAGTCAGGAGAGCGAGTGCTGCTATACCGCGGGTGGTAAGCCTCTTGCGGTCACGAAGGAGGACTTTCTTGTTTAAGGTGAAAAATGGGAGTTAAATACTAAACAATTTCTCTGAGGAAAACCATACAATTCCCGACCTTCTTATTCAAAAAGGAGATGTCATTCTATGACATCCATAGAAACGCTACATCATAGCAACGAGTCAGCAATCTGGTGTGACTTCAGAACGTCGTATTTTATTATCTGTAGTGATGGAGGTATGGCAGTGTTATTGGCTAACAAATTCCTGCGGAATAAATTTCTTCTAACATGGTAACAAACAAGCATTGCAACTTCAGTCCTGACCAAGAATTGTTCACAATTCCATTCCACTGGATTCCTTGCTGTTTTCCTTATCATCGTCACTCACATTTGTGGATTCATTAGCTTCTGTTACTTTGCTATTATCAGCGCTTGCAGTAGCGTCACGACTTGTGTCTGAAACGAAAACAATTCGTTTTTTTCAACATGTCATTCCTTCAAGTTTCCAAGAGAAATTTATTCTAATTAACTTTGAATTTTATTGTACTTTGTCATGAGCAATTGATATGAATAGGGAACCATTTTTCAAGAGTCCAGTTTACTTCGTTCATTGCGAAAGAGGATACACTCAATCAGGAAAATAAATATCACGCGAAATATTCCTTTCTCTACTAATACGCCACGAAGTAGCTTGATGGGAGGTAAGTTTCCCTCTCTGACTCACCCGATTCTTCCTCCTCTTCATCTTCTTCATCCTCCTCCTCAACATCCATCAAAAACAAACGAACTCTCCGTCGATTTGAAAACAACTGGACAAAAACGTTATCATACAGTATGAAATCTGTATGTTTCGGAACTTGTACAAAAGTTACTTATTTAATTGGAAATCCGTGAGAACGTAGGAACAGTACAAAGTGGGTGTAATTTTTTAGCACTCCTGGTGGTATGCGCGACAATATAATGAATTTAATGAAATATTATAGAGATGAATACTGAACACTTACAATGCACGCCACTTTTCTCGTTCCGCTCACTGCAAAGATGGAAGCTCTCATATTCTCTAGGCGACGGTACTGCATGTTGTCTATTAACGGTCCAGCATCAACAATTTCACTGTTGACAAATACAAAGATATAGTGAGAATTAATTTTTACTTCTGGTCGACACCGGTCTTTCAGCGCTGAAAAGTATCCCATCCTTTACTTTTTCTGTGCCGTTTTTATTTATTTCCAATTCTAGCAACCAAGTACGTTGTCGCGAAACTGATACATATTTTCGAGCTTGGATGAAACCAATCATGAATTGATTTCACATTCTTACATTTCGGTTAATCTCTAGTGCTACACCTACAAACTGACTCACATGACTACTGAAAGACCACAAAAGGAAATGTGTGCTCACAGTTTTTCAGTAGGAACTTCAGCGTATTTGTCCTCGGGTACGGTGTTGAGCGCCAACAGAGCAAGAACAGGAACATTGTCTCCCGCTTCTTCCTGCAGTAACATCGCGATGGTGTTGTTGTCATAAACAGACACGTCCAATACACTGTGCTGATTACATCTGCAAATATCAAGACGTAAACCTAAATTTGCAGATTGATATCATGATATGACACACTATCTGAGAAAACTCGAGAATAAGAATCGGTTTTTGAATTCTTTTCGAGATAGAAATGCACTTGCAAGTCAAATACTATCTTTCAGAATCTAAATGGCACTAAGCAAACTTTCCTATCCTTTCATAGACAGCAAAAAGACTTTTTCATGAAGTTTGATCCGATATTTTTTGCTCCTTGTTGTCTGGAAGACAATACTGGAGTATCTGATGATAGGATTGAGCCACTTTTGGTCTCCTCCCTCCTACACAGCATGTCATTCATCCCATCACAATTCAAACATAACGCCCAACCTAAACATTTTTAAACTATCCCTAACATCGAAATAAAGAGGTTTCAGTGAATTACTTGTACATTTTACTTTGCAATGAAAATGTCGGGTACGGATCCAGAAGTGAATAATTTAACACTCGTCAGAATTGAGTTCATTTGCCTGCGGACCAGATGATATCAGAACCACTCACCTGGTCTTGTAAGTTGAAATGTGGCCGTTCAATGTGACAATCTTCTGATGACAAAACTTTAGCAGTATTTTTGTCTTATTAATTTGCCATTTTTTATTCATACACATACTACCCTTGAAATGGTACGTAAAATAAACGTGTTAAAAATATTATTGTTATTATAGAAAGCATATGGCAGATAGCTGGCCATTATTTTTAAGCCTAAGTTAAGTTTGATTAATAAGTCTAGATGAGTAGGCTTTTTAAATTTAGCTCAGTATATTTTGCTTTAATATTTACTTATCTTTGGCAATATCACTAAATTTTCATCGAGCATCGCTTTCTCTTGACATATCTTTCCTGCAGACACTAAAACTCAACATTTTTAGGATACCATGGGCAGAATTTGCATATTATTGTCTAGATCCAATCTAAGGTGAAAACATATTCAATGTATCTATAGTGATCATGAGAGCATTTACATGTGTAGGTCTGTCAAAACTGGACCTCAAACACAGGGGCATCGTTGTTAAGAATCAGGTTCTACTTGACACATTGGGCCAGAAACTTCACAAAGTCACCAGTCCAGATGAAACTCCACTTGCCACAAAAAATATTTCAATAAAACATAAATTAATTCATTGGGGTCATTTATTTAAAATTAATGTCTAATGGCATTTTTCTCATCATTAGTGAAGAAGTCTCTGGTACTTGCAAAATATTCTTTGGTTTTTATGATGTCAATGACTTTTGTCATTTAATAGTTGTGAATGTCATCAAAATTGCATCTTCACTTTCAATATCTGACACGTGTCACCTATTTCCACCAGCCCAGAAAAAGATTAAAATTTTCATTAGTCCGACCAGAAAATTCACTAGCCTTGGGCGAGTGCTAATGATTCCCCTGCAAACAATGTTACTCTGCACTACACCAGTAAACTTTGCCGACCATGGCTGGGTCCCTCATTACTGAAATTTTGGATCTGAAATGAGTGGGGTCTACATTTCATCGTCAAATGAGGACATGTTTTCATTTCAGCGAAAAATATAATATTTAAAATAGCGCTGGCAGATGTAATTTTGGGGGGAGGCCGGGGCGGGGGGCGTCCGACCCATGTATATGGATTACTCGCCATTTAGAATCGATTGTAATATGCAAAGTAATATGATAAACAATTGCCTTAAATAAGGGATGGTTAGTTCATGAGAGGGAAACCGCATTCTCCCTTAATACAAACAGCTTCACAGAACCAACCTACAATTATGTAACAGCCAATAGCTTTACAGCTTGGAGGGTGTATAACCCTTCACTAGGGCTGCACAAGGGGTTCCCAATACAATAGAATATAGCTTTTGCATTGCCTAGCTTAAGTAGTGGA
The DNA here is from genome assembly GCA_038406175.1 of Haplosyllis leylae. Classification (NCBI taxonomy): domain Eukaryota; kingdom Metazoa; phylum Annelida; class Polychaeta; order Phyllodocida; family Syllidae; genus Haplosyllis; species Haplosyllis leylae. Next base: position 5,044 of record JBCAUG010209289.1, on the reverse strand, counting down.
GTCCCAATGCTGGAGTGCAAACTTACACTGGAGTTAGTTTATTAAGTCTGCAACCACGGAGACACAGAGAGAGAAGAGCTAATTAGATGTAAAGGACCCGAGCTAATTAGACAACAAATAGATCTACTTGAATCCGCCTTTTCTCCGGTTTTGTTTATTTCTGTCCCTTTCTAAAATGTATTTTATGGATTTCGTTAAGGTTATCCAAATCCATGAAGAATTCCATGAATCTCTGAAATAATTTGCAAGAAACTTGGGAGATACTGTCAGTCGGCTTAACCATCCTACAACAAAGTGATGTTTCACATTCGACACACTTTATAAACTTTCAAGTCAATTAAGTTTCCATTTCGAGCATGAGAATCGCACGTTCTGCTGACCCACATTGAATGTGTAGATTACCAATCGACTTTCTTGTTAAATTAGAACAATGAAGATCATTGATTACACGAAGTGAATGAGACTGTGTACACTTAGAGACCTACTTGTCTGTTCTGCGCTTTACACGTCACCAAAACAGTCGATATTTGCGTTCATTCACATATGGTGTTCACTTTAATTCATTTCAACACCGTAGTTATATTATTGCAAGAATATTTCAATCATGTCTCAAGCGGAGGAATTGGCTAAAGAGTATGAAGAAGGCAAAGGAGACGAAATTAATCCAGGAACTGGGGGTTTGTATTTTTTGTTTTCAAAAAATAATTTGTTCTAGCCTTTGATTTTCTTTGTGGCCACCTATTTTGTGACCTTGAAAAATGATAGTATCCCTCCATAACATTTAAAATTTAAATGTTGTCTTGCTTTTTTGCAACAACTTGATCATGTTTGTTGCCACTGACGACGTGTCATGACTCATCGTAAACAGTTGGCAATACGACTTCTTATCACATACAATCTGTTTTCAGGCAAAGGCAGAACGAAGAAGGAATCCGCACAACACACGAACCAGCATGATCCTGGTGGTCACACGCGAAAAACTACACAGAAACTCATCAACAGTCATCAAAAGGAAAAAGAACATAATCTGAAGAAGTCCGACTCGTAAAAGACAAACGTTCCAAGGCGATCCACATTGGACACTGCGCATATTAAAAATGAATTTGTCTTGTTCAGGTGACTCTTTGCGAAATGTTGAACTATTATCTTATTTATGCAATCTTTAACTGTATGTCAATATAATGATATAATTGAGATGAAACAGTCGTAACTAAATTGCTTTTTGTCAAATCAGAAGTGTTAATTTGAGTATTTTGTCTTTCGCAGTTTATTCCTATGTTGCACAGTTTACGTGTTTATTTATGTTCTTCAATTTCGTTTATAAAACGGAATATACTCGGAATAAAAAGTATAATTATTGAGGTATGTCGAGACACAAGCCAGGTGTTGTGGGCCACGTGCCAGGAAAACGGTACCATTACCAACCATAATGTGGCGCAGTTTGAACGGTACATTCAACTATGTGTACAGTTATTTTACAATACACGCGAACAGTCTCGAGTGAAATTGAGATGAAAGTCCAAATATGCAAAAAAGGAAAACCAGTAAGCAGATATGTATAGAAATTTCAAGTAGGTAGCTCGTTTCAAGTGAATAGGCGAAGGGGTGGCTTCAGAAAAAGTTGATCTCAAACTTGTGCAAACTTATTACATTCACTTGCAAAAAATAATTCGCACAAATAAGAAGAACTGATGACTGCATTATCATGAGAATAAAAGAAGCAGTTAATGAACTGAACCATTTTAAGGAACATTTTCAAATTTCTGCAACTACCATACGAATCATAAGAGTCCCTCAAATTTGAGACAATTAAAGTAATTTTAGTTATGAACAACAACTTGTGTGCGGGTTTGCGTGTGGCAATCCAATTGTACTTCCAATTCAAACTGTGCTCGAAATAAGTAGAATGAAATTTGTGGAAATTGTTGACAATCTGACGAAAATATTCGTATGTGCCACACGTCTTCATTACGGTCATTTTGACTTTTCAGTCAGCTAACCGCAGGTAATTCTAAAGTGTCAAAACAGCGAGGGTTCATTTTGTTTAAAACTATTTTGAAATTCACTAAAATTTGTAACTTTGGCACCAGTATATAATGTTTTTGTAAGTTCTCAAAAATGTAATGCATTTATATTCAATGCCGTTTTATTTTCTCTGGGACACCTGGTCTTCTAGGCTTCCCATTACAGGTAAACCGAGTCATAATTCTAAATTTAATAGCATCAACACAATGCTATTCAAATCCGTATACGGGCATACGTAGTTTAACTATTACACCAGAGAAGGTAGCTTGTATGAATCATAATTCACCCCAGGAGCGATGCTTTTGTATCACCCTGTGTACACATGTACAGAACCCATCCTAGCATTTTTCTTTCGTTATTTTATTGCAGCCAACTTTTATCATCACAGTAAATTTCAAGCTTGTCAATCTCCAATACATGCAAGTTACAAATTTGAGTCAATCATGACTGCAGACTGATTATGGGTTCCACAGGTCTTGTCTGCGATATCAAATGGGTTAAATACTTCAGCAATACTAAACCCTATGTTTAACAAACTGAAATGTATAATTTTATTGTGCCGTGTTGGTTGTGACGAACCCCAGTAATTTAAGAGTAATAAACAGACTAACTCCTGAAAATTACATCAAGATTGTATGGAACAAGTCGGTGGGTCGATTAGTTTGAAATGTGCTACGCCATGTATAATGGGTAAAAAAGGGGCGATAAGGGAGCACTGGTTATGGAAGAAGTAGATAATTATATGTCCAGTAAGGAAAATGGATAAGGGGTTGCATGGTGCTGAATACATATTGGAAACCTTTCTGTATGGAGGCCATGAGGAAGTAACCATGACTCTCAACATTTCAACCGTTTCTAACCTATTGGGGTTTAGTCCTTGCAAAAGTTTGCACAAGACTGGTAATTGTTCTGGTATAGAACCCTATATTTATTATCGAGATTTGGAGTATTTTACTCCAGACCACCCATATCCACGCGTTGAGAGAAAAGCCTTTGTGGAAACATATTTTGCCACCGGTCAATCTTTAGCTTATTTACCCAGAATTCCTTCTTATACTTTCTCCTGTGGAGTAAACCTTTCCGCATATTACCACAACCCAATACAATGTCACAGGTGAAGAAACAAAACCGTTTCAATAAGCCTCTTTAAGTCCTTGTCATTTTTCGCTGAATTTCACCTGTAATGGCTTGGTGGTGTTACTTTGATGTTAACTAGAATTCTAAAAGAACTAAGTACAGACTGCACAAGCCACCTTCTGCCACTAAGCAGTTACTACCTGAGGTTTTTCGGCCATAATGCACAAATTAAGTTAATATTTCATTTGGATAATAAAGGCAATTACGAAAAAAAAATCACAGCGTTCATTTCAAACTACATGACTTCACAGCAGAAGTGAAATAAAAGGCACAGGCCACATATGCCAAGTTTATAAAATTTATCCAGACATATTGCAAGTGGTACTTGTGTTGTTAAAGCCCGCCAGTTGTCCAAGCATTGTTGAACAATAGGCGAAGCCATAACCGTCCTTTGTACAATGGTTCATACCATAGAGTAATATTTTGCTTTCGTACATAATCCTTATCCCTCGGTTTGGAAGCAATGTAAAAGTACTTATACGCGATAAAGAACAGATATAACCTCATCCGACCAAGTCGCACCTGGCCCTGGACTAGTCAAACAAACATAACAAATACGAAAATCAAATATGACATTTCAACAAACCAAATCTGAGTTATTTACAATATGTGCGTAATCTGACATAAAAAGTCTAAATGTCACTTAATCTCATCTCATGGAGTTGGTTTGAAGCTCTGGTTTTACAAGCACTTTTATTGTTGTTCACCACAGGGTCACCTTGACCGGTGGCCCTTTGATAGAGTGACGCAGTGACATGAGAATTCGAATAAGCGAATGTAAAGAATAGTTTCTAACAGTAGGTAAAAAATGAATTGGTCTTTCTTTCGGTAAACAATGACGCAAAGTAAAAACAAAAGTTTGATATCGTTTGAGACTGATTCAGTCTCCTCTTTCGAAATATCTAACACTTTATTTGAAGGCAATATAACATTCTGACGTAAAATATCAATTTTATGTGGTATGTCCCGACAAACCTTCAGTTTATCATCTGTTTTTTAAAAAAAAACTAGAGTCTGGGCACAGTCAAACAGTTATTAGGCGTGCCCTTTGCTGCCCACGAATATTCTTGTTCTGCCTTACTGGTAAAAAGGTAGCCATAATAAACTTTATGGGATATTTCGAGATAACGAAGTTATTAAGCTATCTTCAAAACTTGTATCATGTATCGTATAATATTTCCTGTCTGAAAGTAGTTTGCAACAATTCTTTATTTTGGGGAGGGGGAGATCTGGTATTTCATTCGAGATTTTTCATAATTCTCGTCTAATTAGATGAATTCAACAAAGTAAAATTCTCAAACAATTGACAGACTTGAGCAGGGATAGAACCCAGGTCACTTAAATAGCAGTCAGACATATTAACTATGACACTAAAGTGTTTTTTGTACTGATGTACGACTGCAAATTGACCAAATTGACCCTCGGAACATGCCCAACCACCATACTTCTATCGTGTATTGTATTGTATATATTTTGTGTTAAAAAATAATGTGTAATGTGTAAAAAATAATAATGTAGGCTCCTAAGCCAAGAAGGGTAAAATAGGCTCTGCCCCGCATAAGGAGGCGGTCCTGTATGCTCCCCAGGGAGTTGATTTGGGAGGGGGTGGCTCCCCCTCAAGATGGAATGACACAGTAGTTGGATGCCTGAGCATCAGTGTGTGCAACATGTAAAGCGCCGTTGATACAGCATAAGTTGTCTTAGGGCACTATATAAATTTACAATCAATCAATCTAATTCATGTACCAGTGATTTTGTCCAATTCGTCTAATTCATCTAATTGAATGAAAATTCCTTTATTTTGAAACAAGAAGCCCAGGGGCTTTATGCAGAGCTGTTGTTGTTATTTTTTATTTTAGATGTTTGAATGACTTTGATTGTA